>CM029017.1:90635186-90738883 GCA_016801055.1 Panax notoginseng | reverse complement strand
TCCACGACCAAACGAATATTTCCGACAACAATGATTATTTTATAACCACTTGCTTATTTTGAAAAAAAATTATATTTCACTCATAACTTTAAATTTTTATCAATTTAACCATTTACTGAATAGTAATTATAAGAAAAATTGAATACTTTTATTTCATAAAATTCGGGGTCTTACAACGAACATTTATCGTTGGTGGAATTCGCCTACAACAATAGTTACCACGCGAGCATCGGCATGCCACCTTACGAGACATTATACGGCAGAAAGTGCAGAACTCCACTTTGTTGGGATGAAGTCGGTGAATGCCAGCTGTTAAGACCAGAACTGGTACAACAAACTGCTGAGGTTGTCAAACTCATCAGGACAAGATTGGTAGCAGCTCAAGACAGACAGAAAAAGTATGTTGATCAACATATACAGGATCGTGCATTCGATGTAAGAACTTTTGTATTCCTAAAAGTTTCTCCTTGGAAGGGAAAAATTCGTTTCGGTAAAAAGGGAAAGCTAAGCCCGAGGTTTATTGGACCCTTTGAAGTGTTGCGAAAAGTGGGAGAAGTGGCTTACAAAGTAGCTCTACCTCCAGAGTTGGAAAACATTCACAATATTTTTCACATTTCGGTGTTACGACCGTATAAACCTGATTACAGGCACGTGATCGAGTACGAACCATTACAGTTTGAAAAAGGCTTGTCCTATAAAGAGATTCCTATCCAGATAGTTGACAGGAAAGAACAAGTGCTCTGGAATAAAGTTATACCTTCTGTGAATGTGATTTGGAGGAACCACAACGCTGAAGAAGCTACGTGGGAACTCGAAGATAAAATGATGAAAGATTATCCTAAGTTATTTGTTTAATCTGTGTCTTCGATTCTGGGGACATAATCTCTGTAAGTAGGAAAAAAATGTAACGAATGTATTGTTTGAGTTGTGATTCTGAGGACAGAATCCTTGTAAGGAGGGAATGATGTGACATTCCAAAATTTTAAATTGTAGTATTAAATATTTATTGAATTATATAAGTATGTAATGGATATGTTTATTGTTGAATAAATAATTGTTCAATTTAATTGGATGTGGTTTAGTTAATTATTTGTTAAGTAAATAATTAAGGAGTTAAGAAAAAAATTGTTGTGAGATAATATACTAATTTAATTTAATAGTTAAGCTAGAGAGCTTATATTGATTAAATGAATTATAATATTTTAATTGGAATTTATAATTAAAATAAGGTGTTAGTTGGTTAAATAAAATTATAATTATAAATGAAATTATAATTATGTAGTAGTGATTTATGTGATAAAGTAATTTAATAGATTAGTATTAGAATTTATTATTAAAATTTAATTAAATAGAAGTGTGAGAAAGAACCTTGCTATAACGGAGTTATTAAAATAAATTAAAGGAGTTTAAATTAATTTTGGCCAAACAAGCCTTAATGCATATTAAGTTTTTAATCTAATAGTACTTTATCAAACAAGGTATAAGGATTAATCCATTTATTTTAATTAGGTTTACCAAATAAGGTGTAAGAGTTAATGAGTTATTTTTAGTTAGCTAGCCAAACAAGCCTTATGACTTTTGATTTTCAAATAATCTATAACTGATGTCAGTTAAAAATCTTATACTTAATATCTATATTATTATTATACGTTATATCTATTTGGTTAGTACGTGAATTAGAATAGAGTTAGGAGAAAGACTCAGAAGAAGAAAGAGGAGAAGAAGAATACAGAAAAAAGTTGAGAGAAAAGAAGGGTTTGATAAAGAGAAGAAGCTTGAGAATAGCCATCATCTTATTCTAAATTAAGGTATCATCTTGCTCCTATTTTTCTAAAAGCTATGGTTATCTTCTTCTCCAAAAGTTCTCTGTAAAATAATTGTAAAAGATGAATTGTTGGTGTATATATATAGTTTTATATGATAATTGATTGTTGTAAAACTGTTTTTCATAGGTTATGTATGGTTATAATCAACTAATTCATGTGTGCATATATTTTGTGAAAGAAAATATATTACAGTGAGTTCATATGAATATATATATATATATATATATATATATATATATATATATATATATATATATATATGAATATGGCTTAGTTTAAATTAAAATTAAGGATTTATTTGTTGTTTAATTTATAAATTGACTATTTAATTGGTAAGAGGATGAATAAACATAAACTTGTTACGATGAATTAACTGTTTTGATTGAAAAACAAAGTTAAGTGATGATTTTCATTAAAAATGTCAAAAATGGAGTTTTTATCAAAAATAGTGAAATTAGGTGTTGTAAATTTGATGTTTATGTTATTTTATGGGTAGAATCAGGTTAAGAGTCTTTACAATATGTTTACATGAAGTCTCTGTATGTATTACATGTTAATTAGTTTGTTAGATTTGAGCTTGTGGACCAATTTGGCTTTTTATTCATGCTGTTGCCGAGGCTGGTCGTCGAAGTATGGAGTTTGGCGACGCAGCGCGGCCCAGCAGTGTAAGTTTCGCTCCGCAGCGCCGGCGTCACGCTGCAGCGCCAATCGTTGGCCTGTGTCTCGCGCCGCAGCGCCGACCCACAGTGTAAACTGTGGCGCCGCAACGCGAGTTAGCAGAATGGTCTGACAGTTTTAGTTATTTACACAAAGTCTGAAAACAAATGTTATGTGTTAATAATAGGATTGTTAAATTATGATTTCAGTAGTACTAAACTAAGAATGAGCATGTTATCAAGGGTTTACTAGTATTAGTATTAACGTGATTCGATTATGTGAATTGAAAATCAAACTTACATGTTGTATATACTTGCTTCTATATATAGAATGTTGGTTGTAACTAATTATATCATGATGACATATATATAGGGTATTGAGATTCAAGTTGTAAGGTTTAGCTTGTGCTCAAGGAAAGTTCTCTAACCCTAAAACTTCGTTGTGCAAGTTTAATTTCGTTGAGTACGTTATTGCTTTTAAATTCAATTATAATTTCGCAAGTTGCTACCTCTACACTTTCGTAGAGCTAGATTGTTTATTATTGAGAAAGTTCTTGTATCTAGTTGTTCATGAGGATGCAAGTATTCTAAATCTTATATTTTAATATTGAGCAAGTTCTTTAATATGTAACTTGTTATTTAGCATGCAAGTCGCTATATTTTAATATTCTAATGTAGAACAACTTTATCGTTGAAATTACTATTCATTATGCATGCTTAGCATCCAATTTTCAATAACCTATGTTATGATTATTCAATGTTTATGCTATTAGATTATTCCTAAAGCATGATATTAATTTATAAATATCGATTTAGTTATGATTATTTCATAGCATACAGTTAGTTCTTTTGTATTCAACTAATCCTTAGTTGATGATCGTTGAATTCTAAATTACCTTGTAATGTATCCAAACCAAACCTACTTTGGTGCGGACTTGTATTCTAAATATTGAGATGAACAACTCTTTTATTAGAGGTTTACGCTTAGCGTTGAAATGATTGTGCACAATACATTGTACGAAGGGTTGATCCCCCTAAGTACGTGGAGTCCTTATAGTCTTATGACTGTTAAAGTTAAAGTTGAAAGATTACTTATAACTGTGGGCATGATTCGTGGTCATTAGACCCTCAGTAGTATGTTTCAGAATGTTAATAGGACATATCATTCCGTTCTATTGAGCTTATTTCTAGCAATTGTTGTAATGTTGTAAAGTTATTCATTCTTCTTCAAGTGAGCTTTGTTTGCTCACTCTTGCGTATTTATACACTTATTGCAGCTAAGGTTGAGAAGGTCAATGAACCTACCACTAGCAAAGGAAAGGGAAAAATGTACAAGTGATGAAGACTTGTAATTTTATTTTTATCGTTATGATAATAGACTTTTAAATATGATGTGATGTAATAAATTTTAAATTTCGCATTTGAATGGTTGTAATTTAAGGTTATATAACCTGGGAGATTTTTTATTAAATGAAATCCTGTATGGGCAGGTTTTTATTATTCAATTTTATTATGATTGTGTAGTTAGTAATGAATGTTTTGATTAAGCGAACACAAAATCTTGAGGAAATAAAGTACCAGGATTTTGGGGTGTCATAGAAGAAGTTCTCTGTAAATTGAGAGAAGAAATTTGTAAGAATTATGGAAGGAAGAAACAAGATGATTGTTCAAAAATTTTATAGCTAATCAAAGGTAATAATCTAGCTTTGAGTTTTTAGTATTATACTTCTTGAGTTTCTTTGAAAAAATTGGATTTCTATGGTTAGATTGTTAAGAGATTGATCATATATTTTAATTAGTATGTATAATTTGTTATATGTAGTATATAACAGGTTTTCATGTAATCAAATTCGTGGAAACAAGTGTTAGAAGAAGAAATTTAGTTTATTGCTTAGTATATATATTTTTGTCTATTTTAAGACTTAAATTGATGGTTAGAACATGTATATAATCTGAAATTGATAATAGATATTGTTAGTATGTTAAAAAACGAAAACAACGAAGTTCAAACAGATTGATTTGGTTAGGAATCGAATCCGTGGTGAATGATTACGCTAAATATGTTAAAACATGTAAAACTAATATGAACATGAGTTTTGGGTGAAGATTTAGGTTGTTAGTGTTTTTGTAAATTGTTATAATTCTAGTATATTGTAGTTCTATGAATTATGAATCCATAGAGTCAAAAATAGACTGATTTGGGTGTGTATAACTCAAGTTATGAAGGTTAGAAGGAGAAAGGGTCAAAAAAATTCTAAGAAAGTAGAAACTAGGAAAAAAATGAGTAACAACTGCTAGGGGGCACTGCAGCGCGCTGGCAAGGCTATTTGGGGCGGGGGCGCACCCCAAGGCTATTTGGGCGCTGCAGCTGCGCACAAATTTGACCATTCTGTAGTCTGTAAAAAAACTAACGTTTTCATATCAGACTCGACGATAGAGGTGATTAAAGATGATCAGAAAGAGAGTAACCTACAACTTTCGGGATTTATGTTTAATTGGTCATTTATGTAGGGATGGGTCATGAATGGTCATTTATGGGACTGGCGTATTGGTAGGGAGGTATGTGAGTGTGTAGCATGCATGTATGCAAGTGTAGAGTTGATGTTAAAAGTTATGGTGTGTAAGTTATGTTATTAAATATGATGATATTATTAATATAATATGTTTATTAGATAAGTTGTATAGCATGCTAAAGCACACACAAGAGAGGTAGACGAATCGAGGTGTAACTAAAGTGTTTAACTAAAAAATGTTAATGAAGACAAGTTTTTGAATAAAGTGTTTAAGACAAATGAAATGATTATTATAAATATGAAATGAGGTTAATTAAAACAATAATAGATTCATAGAAGACTAAACACTTGAATGAACTTTGAGCATGAAATATAGGGAGATGTAAGTCGAAAGTTAACACAATCAAATTGAACATTGTGTATTGATAATATGAAGGGTTATGAGATATAGAGTAAAGTTTATATTACAACTACTATGCATTTCTATGTGACTAATAGTTGATGTGCATGATTATATAATTGTGTAGGGCACGTGAAGTGCATATATCTGTAAGTTGTTAAACTTTTATTGGTAAACAACGATAAAGGCAAGTCTTTCAGTTCCTATTTGCTATGTGAACTTGATGATGAACTATTTTAAATCTTTTTTGCAAAGAGAATGATGTGTTCTATATATATTGAAAGTATGAAACGTTAAAGTCAATTTATGACCACGTTGATTGAATAATGAATGTTGATTGAGTAAAGAACTCAATCTTTATACTTGTTATATGAACGGCAACATGTATGTTCTGCTAGTCCAATGTTTACGAGATGTATATTGAGCATGTTATTATGTGCTATGTGATGCATGAAAACTGTTAGATTTTGCTGGGCTGTCGAGCTCAACCTTTCAAATAAACACTTTTGCTGGTTTAAAGATTCAAGGTAAAGTTATGTGCTACTTGAAAGACATGTATCAGATGTGATACTTGAAGATTTATACACTTTGACTGAGTTATTATTATGTGAACCATGTTTAAGATTCCGAATAATGTATTAATATTGAATTGTAATATCGTTTTGCGATGTAAACTCTTATAGTATTAAAATGATTCTGAGATAGTTAAATGTAAAGGTTGAAGTTTTGGGAACGAGAATAGTTTGTAATAGAAAATTTTAATTATTTCACAAATTTAAATGGTTTTATTATTGTTTAATGATGCAAGATTTGAGGTTGAATGTATTGTTAATGACCGAAGTTAAGAATTAAATTATTTAAATTTTGGGGTCATTACATAATGAGGGTCCTGTTAGGTTTGTAAGATTCATGAACGCAATCAATTGCTTAAAATAAGCGGAAACATGATAAAATTAAGTTTTAAAATTTTACAAACCATATACCCGGATCATCCTTTATGCACAATTATTAATTAAACGAAAAAGATAAAGACCAAGAATTATATCATTGAAGATTCAAGCTTCCTCATATACAAGTTCACCTCCAAATCCTTTCGCGTTCAACTTGAATCCCTCGGGTTTTATTCCTTCCTTTAATTAACGTTAGCCACCCAAGTGTTTGGCCTCTAGAGGTGATCCACATAGGATGAAGAAAGATTCAAGAAGATGAGTATTTGACAAAACCCTAGTTTTTTTCTATCTCTCATAAAAAAGAGTGTTACTCTCCCAACTATTGGAATTACGTCTGTTGTGAAAACGTCAACAACCACCACGCATAATAAGACTCCTCTTATTTATATATGTGGGTAACCCTCCTTAACAATTAAGGAATTCTTTTTTTAATTAATTAAACTCCTTTAATTATTTAGGCTCCCAATTATTAAGAATAATTAATTAAACTCTTTTAATTAATTTGCCTCCTAATCTTATTAGGAATATATGAAAGTACTTTTATTAATTAATTCTCAAACTCCTTTAGAAATTAAATAATAATAATAAAACTCCTCTTATTAATTTTATTTAATATTTTCACAATATTAAATAATAAATATTAAGCTATTTAATTTATTCTATCACCATAGATTAAATTAAATATACTCAACTTATTAATACGATTATGCCATTAACTTCTTAAATAATTATTCTTTCTTTTATGGTGTGACTCTTTAGGTTCTCCATATTAAACCGGTTGTGAATAAATTAATTAGAACAATTCTAATCTTATTTAAATAAATAAATTAAACTATTAATTTATTTAAATAAATAATATTTATTCTACAATAGGGATAAGCCTCCCTAGCGATTAACGACTTTCCAGATAATATAGATTTCAAGATTAATCATAAAAGAACATTTGAGTATATAGTTACCGTTCAATTCAATCCTTCTACCATATAATGTCTCAATTAAATATAAGACATGGAATTACTGTCAAGTCTTATTTTATTTAATTATATGTATTTTCGACTCTTAAATGCACAACTCCAAATAATGTAAATTAGAAACTCCTTTCTAATTTCATTCTGCCTTGGCTAAGGACTACCGGGTTGTCATTTGTCGAATCACGTAGGACATTTCTCTTCTTTTACTAGAAGTGGTAGATTCTTTATTGATCATACATTATCTCCATGTACAACTTATTATACCTAAGCATACCCTTTGATATACCCTAAGGGTCTTAAGGAATAAGTCAAAGTATAATTCATCATACACAAGATACTATAATGATCTCATATCCAAGGATCACTTGTACTACTATCACTATAGGAATTCCTATTTACAGGCAAGTAAAACTCTATTAGGTATTCCTTAGATAGCCACATTTAGTGTACTTATTCTCCAATAAGCACCTACATACTTGTTTTAGTGTCTCTACATAAATGATCATGAGATCAATCATCCTCATCTAATGAGCAAGCAACGTATGTACCAATCTATCCGAATTCACTAATCCCCAATTTAGTAATCCAACGATTGGGAACCTTTTTAGTTTTAAGCTTTCTAAGAATTTAGATCTCATTAGAATGATCATCATCATTATTCTAAAAGCATTGCTTAAAATTATGAGTTTATCACATATTATAAAGCAACATCATGTATATAATTAAAAACCTTTAATAAATTAATACTTTTTATTAATAAATAAAAGCGATTGTTACAAAGTTTATGCTTTATCATCAAACATGATTGGCTTGTTTGCATACTACTTTCAGGTCCAACAGTCATTTTCGGAGACAATGGCTCTGGCAAGACAAGAGGATATAGCTCAACTGGGAATGATGCAATGTCCTTCAGTAAAGTAGCTTATATGGAAGGACTAAAGCACAATCTTCTGAGCATAAGCCAACTGTGCGACAAGGGTCATCAAGTTACCTTCCTCAACATTCAATGTCAAGTAAGAGATCTAAAGACATCCTCTATAAAGCTGACCGGAACAAGAGAAGGGAACGTCTACACTGTTAATCTTGGTTAACTAAGTTCTGACGAGACAATATGCTTTCTGGCTAATGCTTCTGAAGAAATGAGTTGGCTATGGCATAAAAGGCTGTCTCATCTCAACTTCAAAAGCATGTCAAAACTGTCTTCTAAAGATCTAGTAGCAGGCTTACCCAAGCTCAACTTTGTCAAAGAAAGGCCATGCAATGCTTGTCAACTTGGAAAACAGACTAGAAGCTCATTCAAGAGCAAAATTGTCAACTCAATTGACAAGATAGATCTATTTGGGCCAATTCCAACAACAAGCCTTGGAGGGAAGACATACTCATTGGTCGTAGTGGATGACTATACCAGATTTACATGGGTGTTCTTTTTAAACTCAAAAGATGAAACAAGCTCCCAACTAATCAAGATGTTAAGACTGGTGATGAACGAGAAAGGGGAGAAAAACAAGGCTATAAGGAGTGATTGTTGATCGATTTCGCAATCAATGAATACGTGCAAGTATACACGGTCAATAAGTAATAAAGTGATAAGAAAAATATCGTTCCCACGAGGAATTATTTAATAAAAATTACCAAGTACTAACTCTTAACCAAATCAATTTTATTTAAACAACCATAAATTGTGATTTTTCTAATTAAGAAAACTAAATTAATCAATTAAATCTAGATTACTCTAAAATTAATTCAAATAAATAAAGATTAAGACTTCAATATCCCCAATTATAAACTATAAATCAATTATCCAACTATCCCAATTATTATGCCTACTGAATTGTTAATAGGAATTCTCAAATGCCAAAAGTCATTTTCCAAGTGATCAATTGACTTCTATTTAATCCAGATTAATCTTGCTATATTCCTATGCAAAACAATTGAATTAAACTCTTTTCAATCCCAATTCCTTATGTGTTACATGCGGTAAACAGATATTTCCATTCTATTCATAAACCTAATTATTCACTATGCAAATAACTAAGTCACATGTTATCATGCCCAGTTCTAACCCTAGAATTCCTCTTCCGATTCCTTCTAGAGTAACAAGGTAATTACTGATCAGATAATTAATCAATAAGCTCAAGACAAGATAAACAATTCACTTTGACATAAATAATTAGAATAAATCGAATAACTAATTCATAGACATAAAAGGTTTAATTGAAATCTTAATAAAAGAGTTAGTTCATAATTAATGAATTGAAACCAAGAATCCACAATTGAATAGACATTAAAAGATAAAAGTATGATAAGAGAAGAGAATAGAATCTGTTGTCAGCAAATCTGATGTTCCCCTCTTGCTCCTGCTCTTGATCTTCAATGATCTCCAAGTTGCTTCAATCTCTAATGGCTAATTAAGAACTAGGGTTTAGATTCTAATCTAATGGAGTGTTTTATCGAGTCTAATCTATGTAATCCCCCTTTATTTTATGCCTCCCATCATCTATTTATAGGTTACAAGTCTAATTTTTAGGTTAGGAACAAACCCAATCCAATTTGGAGTCAAAAAGATGTCAAAATTCGCCCCAAAACGCGTCCAAGCCTTTCCACCGACTTCCCCAGCGCCCCGGCGCTGGGCACGGCGCTGGGATTCTGCCCCCTAGCGCCCCGGCGCTGGAAATAGGCATGAAATGGGCGCCCTGGCGCTGTCCACTTTTTTGACATTTTCTGCTCCGACGTCCTTTGGGAAAATGGCCATAACTTCTTCGTCTGAACTCCGATTTCGATGATTCAAGATGTTCCGGAAAGAGGAGACGTAGATCTACAACTTTCATTCTTTAAGTTTTTCAAAATAAGGTACCGAACAATACTTAAATTGGCTTTGAAGTGACTGCTATGTAAATAGCAAGCCGAAAACGCGAATCTAGCCACCCCGAACGTCGATCCACGTAACTTTTGTCCCAAATCCTACAAAACAATGTAAAACATGCATGAATGGACACAAATACTTAAAAACTATTCTAAAAGACTTGAGAACAATAATAAATTAAGCCCGAATGTATCCAATTCATGTGTATAAAACTCACTCATCAGTGATCATGGTTGAGAATTCGACTTCTATGAGATGGACCAGTTCTACATAGATAATGGCATCAGTCACAACTTCTCAACTCCACGAACTCCTCAGGAAAATGGAGTAGCTAAGAGAAAGAACAGAACATTGATAGAGGCTGGAAGAAATCTACTAGCAGCAGCTCATCTGCCTAAATACTTCTGGGCAGAAGCTATCAACACTGCATGCTACACTCAGAACAGATCTCTTATGCACTCTACGTTAAAGAAGACTCCCTACGAACTGTGGAGAGGAAGAAAGGCAAGTGTCAGCTACTTTCATGTATTTGGTTGTGCATGCTATGTTCTCAACAATGGAAAATAGTATCTGACAAAGTTCCAACCCAAGTCAGACGAAGAAATCTTTCTCGGATATGCCACAGACAGTAAGGCTTATAGAGTGTTCAACAAGAAGACGCTAAATGTTGAAGTCTCGATTCACATGATCATCTTTGATGAAACAGACTTGGACAAAACAATGTCTTAAGACACTACGAATGACAACTCAGAAACTACGAACGAGACAGTCGAGCTCAACACCACGATTGTAGTCCCAAAAAATGAAATCGTTGAGCCAGGAGAGGAGATTGTAGAGAGAACTACGCCATACAATGAACCTCCACACCAAGAAGTGGAGGTTAATCTCGAAGAATTCAGACAAGAAGGCATCAGGTCAGATGTTCCAACAGGAAATAGATGGACAAAAGATCACACTCAATACTTATTCATTAGAGATCCAAATGCAAGAGTCAAGACAAGAGCTACCACCCAGAATGAGTGTTTCTATCTAAGCTTTCTGTCACTAATGGAACCAAAGAAGATAGAAGATGCTATGGAAGACTCAAGTTGGATAGAAGCCATGCAAGAAGAACTAAATCAGTTTGAAAGAAGCAAAGTATGGAGATTAGTTCCAAGACCAAGAAGCCACCAAGTCATTGGCACCAAGTGGGTCTTCAGAAAAAAGATGGATGAAGATGGAGTAATAACAAGGAATAAGGAAAGACTAGTAGCCAAAGGTTACTCTCAAGAAGAAGGCATTGATTATGACGAGACCTTCACACCTATTGCTAGATTAGAAGCCATTAGGATATTCCTTGCCTTTGCTGCTCACATGGAATTCAAAGTCTTTTAAATGGATGTCAAAAGTGCATTCCTGAATGATGAACTTCAAGAAGAAGTATATGTGGAGCAACCTCCAGGTTTCATCAATTCATCTCTCTCTAATTATGTCTATAGATTAGACAAAGCCTTATATGGTCTTAAACAAGCACCTAGAGCATGGTATGAAACACAAAATACTTTCTTATTAAAAATGGTTTCACTAGAGGTAGAGTAGATATCACATTATTTCTTAGGAAGTATAAAGACAAAATCCTATTAGTTCAAATATATGTTGATGCCATTATCTTTGGCTCTATTGATGAAAAACTGTGTAAGAGATTTGCCAAGCTTATGTAGAGCAAGTTCGAAATTAGCATGATGGGTGAGTTGAATTTCTTTCTTGGATTACAAGTAAAGCAGACTGATGAAGGTATATTCATAAACCAAGCCAAGTACATTAAAGACTTACTTAAAAAGTATGGCATGGAATCAGCCTCTCCCATGAAAACACCAATTTCTCCAGCAACCAAGTTTGGCAAAGATGAGAAAGGTAAAAGTATTGATATAACTCAATATAGAGGTATGATAGGCTCTCTTTTATATCTAACTGCCAGTAGACCAGACATAATGTTTGCAACATGCAAATGTGCTAGATTTCAAGCTAATCCTAAGGAAGCACACTTAACCGCTGTAAAAAGAATTTTTAGGTATCTCGAAGGCACACGTCACTTGGGACTTTGGTGTCCCAAGGAGTCCTCCTTTGAACTGACAGGATATACAGATGCTGATTTTGTAGGCTGCAAGATTGATAGAAAAAGTACTAGTGGCACCTGTCAGTTGCTAGGAAACAGACTTGTGTCCTGGTTTAGCAAGAAGCAAAACTCAGTATCTACCTCAACAGCAGAAGCTGAATACATTGCTGCTGGCAACTACTATGCTCAAATCTTATGGATGAAAAATCAGCTAGCAGACTATGAGTTTGCAAATCTATACCTGTTCATTGTGATAACACAAGTGCCATAGAAATAACACAAAATCCTGTCATGCACTCTAGGACTAAGCATATAGAAAAAAGATATCATTTTATTAGGGATCATGTTCAAAATGGAACTATATCTTTACAATACATCCCTACTGAAAATCAACTTGCTGATGTGCCACTAGATGAATCCAGATTTAATAAATTGATAAGTGAGTTAAACATGTTAAATCTTCAACCATAAACTCTATGCTCTAGTTCATGCTAACCATGCAGATATAAAGGCTCTGTTCAAAATCGTAGAGATGACTAAAGAAGGACCACGATCATACAGCTGCCTCGACATGACAAAGAAGCATCCTGTGATGACAACCTTCCTAACAAATCCAGGCAATCCCTCTGATAAGCGCCTCAGGGACAAACCTGATCCTTAGTTCCTTCTAAGAGGGTGGCCCTTTCTGAACTACCTTAATCCAGAAGGAATGTTAAGTCAAAGTTCATCATAAGGACTAGGACAAATAACATTCGTATAGTAGATTCAGCAGTGAACTTGACAATTATAGTGTAATCTCAACGATCGTAGTGCAACCTCAACGATCGTAGTGCAACCTCAACGATCGTAATGCAACCTTAACGATCGTAGTGGAACCTCGATGATCGTAGTCCTCCCAAAGGATACATTAGCTCAGAGGGAGCTAAAGGCAGATCAGTATTTTCTAGTTCTTATAAAATTGTGGAGCCAAGTAGGACTTGACACATTCCCCACTATAAAGATCGAGAGGAGGGAAGTTACAAGTACAGTTTGAAAAGATCTTTTTGAAAACTCACCTCAGAAGTTCAAAAAGATAGTTCCTCTCTACCAGTAGAAACCTTAGCTTTCAGAAATGCTCAACCAACCTCAGTGCAAGAAAATCAATCGCGGCTTCAAATGTTATATCTGGTTACCGACTCTGCTCTGACGAGTTCAAGACAGCTGACACTCAATTTCACAAAATTCTATCTCATCTGAAGAAAGCTGGTGTTGAAAAAGATCTGGGCACCAACACATGGATCTACCCGAAGCTGGTAAAAGAGTTCTACAACAATGGAGCTTTTGAAAATGACGTTATCACCATAAGGGTTAAGGGGGAGCGAAGTGAACTCAAAGCTAAAGATGTAAACCTACCCCTAGGTTTCAAATCAAATGGACTTCTATATATGGAGGTCATCGACTTTCATGAAGGTCTAAAGAAGATGCATCACAAAAAGTTTTTGATCGTCAAGGGATACAAGAAGAAAGAGTTTCCCCGAAGGTATGAGTTTTTGGCTAACATTGTTGGGAAGTGCATATGCTGTAACAGCTCTGGTCACGACTCCGTGAATGAAGTGTAGCTAAAGCTCATGACAACAATCTAGTTCGGGATTCAACTCAACTACGGGGCCCTAATCATCGATTGGATTGGGAAGTGGAAACTCAGTTCAAAGAAATCAAAGAGCTCTGGAAAGATGCTCTATGGGCAGTTTATAAGCATAATCCTGCAATCAGCACTAGGTGACAATATTTGGGATAATGAAGGAGAATCTATCAATGCCAATAGAAAGATGACCCAACAACTGTTTCAAAACTGGAAAAGAAATCCAGTAGAAAATGTCAGAATGATGTCTGAATCTAGTGGAAGGACTGGTGAAGCGAAGGAGTCTGGGCTACCAGGAAATATTTTAGTGGTACAGAAAATTGATGAAGAAGAAATTAATAAAGAGGAACCCATCACTTTGGTTAGAAAAAGCAAGGGAAAGAGGAAAGTGAAGGCTCAGATAACAGAGGAACCTCAAGGTTCAACCACTGATGCAACTTAAATGAGTTCAGGCATTGAAACTCTGAAGTAAATGAAGGGGAAAGAACAACAGTCTGAGGAAGAATAAGACATAGCTACCATCTCTCAACTGCTTAAGAAGGGAAAACGCAACCATAAATCCAAGAAGTCTTCGATCGTAGAGTCACCACCGATCGTAGAGTCCAGACTTGACATCACTCTAGAAGTGAATGCTGCAACTGTTTCTCAGTCTGATCAAACTTTCAGAACTGAAGTTGAAGAGAATACTGAGGCTGTGGGTCAGCCTAGGAAGATAAAGAGAAAGCTTGCCAAGAAATACATCTTTGTCAATGAAGGAGTATTAAAGGAGGAATACAAAAGAACAAGTGATGAAAAAGAACTACCAGAAGCTATTAAGGAGAATATAGCTCGGGTTGAGGGGGAGCCTCGTGAACTTCCTGTGACAGAGAAGACTACAGCTGAGGAGGAACTGCAAAAAGATTATCATGAACCTCCCTCAAATTCTCAAGAGGTTTTAGCATATGAATAAATGGAGAGGGTTGAAGTCATGGAGGTAGAGAAAGTAGAAGAAAAAAGAAGAGAAGTGGAGATGATTGATGTAGTGGAAACTTCAAATGAAGACAGGGAAAAAGATGAGGATGACGAAGTTGAGATTATCGCAATGGGCTGGGATGGATATAGGAGAGCCAACTATAATCAACTGTTCTCCTACTTACCTATAATGCCCTTTTATAGAGCCCATATCCTCAACTCCTGGGATCACATATTCTGGACCTTCAAAACTTATCTAGTAATCTCTGTGCTAGCTCATAGATTCCCAGGCAACCTCACTTTTGCGCAAAAGCTGATCACTAACGGTCCCTCTTCAGAAAATGGGCGTGAAGTACAATCCATTCCTATCTCTTTCAGGGGGTTAGTCACTATCCACCATCAACCTTCAACCAATTCTACGAATTTCCAAGATGGTTGGAAGTGATACTTCATCCACTAAATCAATTTCCAGTTATAGAATCCCAATATTCTATAACTGATGAACCAAATATGCCTAATTTTGTATTGATCCAGTCTTTTACCATCTCTCACTCTACGATTATTGATCCTAATCCAATCGTAGAGTCGCCTACTCTAATCGTAGAGTCACCTCTTTCTGAAACTCAACCTCACACACCTACTCCTCATTCATATATCCCTTCCTCATCAACTAATAACTATTTTGATCTTGATCTTGTTCTCTACAATCTGCAAGATCAATATTCTAGAGCCTCTCCTCCAAATACTCAGCAACTCCTTGAGCTTATCTCAGATCTTCCTACAAAAATGGAGTTGTCTAAAGCATCTCAGAAGGTAACCACAGACATTCAAGAAGATATTGAAGTTCACTCAGACCTTGTTCATCTGAGGCTGACTCATTTAATTGATGCTGTAAATACTCTCCCCAGCAATCTGAGTACTGAGCTTACAAAGAAGCTTAGAGAGATCATCAAGGAAATGATACATAGTATCAATGAAAGGGATCAATTTCACTTTCAAGCTGCCAAAAAGCACAAGGAAGCAGTACTCCTTTTGCAAAAGACTCAGGATTCCCAAAATGCTCTTATGATAGAAAGCCTCACAAGTATACAAACCTCAATGAAAGAATTCCAAACATTTTCCATGGGTCAAATGCAACAAACAGAAACTATCTTGGCCATTCTACAAAAGAAAGAATCTCGAACTAATTCTTTGGTCCAAGCAAATCGTGAAGACATTGCTCAATCCAGGAATTAGCTCCACGAGGTTGTCCATGGCATGAATCGACTGTCTGAAGAAATTCGAACCCTTGATACTGACATAAAGGGGGTATATAAAGGGGAAGGAGAGAAAGGCAAAGGTAGAGGAAAATTTATTGCTCAATCTTGAAGGAGCCCTCCTGCAAGACAACCTTGCCATCAGACTCCACGACCTGAACAACATCAAATTATCAAGGCACAACCGTTAAGGAGTCAAGGGCCATCTCCCAGCTCACAAGGGGTAACCACTACAGGCCTAAACTTGCCAATTGGAGATTCTTTATTCATGAATAGACAAGATCATTGGGAACGGCTAAGTCAAAGTGAGCTGGAGGATATAACATGGAGAGACAAAGCCAGTAGCAGACGGAGAGCTGGAGAGTATGCCAATCCTCCAAGGAGCAAAAGGTAGAAGTGTAAGACCCCAACTTTTATGAATAAAGATGATTTTTCTATAAATATCATTTTTGAATATTATGGAGTAAATTTGATATAATGTTATAGTTGTGAGTAATATTTATAAATTTTGCAAAGTACGCAAGTTGTTATATTATATTCGCTTGGTCGGGGAATATTTGTTTTAGCAGGGAATATTCGTACGACGACACAATCATTGGTGGACCCCACAGTGAAATTATTATCGGAGTTAGAAAACGACATAAATATCTTTTTATAAAAGTAACGGCGGAAGTTTTACCGTTAACTGTTAAAATATCCGGTGTTAAAAGTACAACAATACGCGTGGTTGTATAGTATCACACGGTACTGATTATTGATGCTTACATGAGAAGTCACTCAGTTTTATTCAATTATTGCTACAGTAATTGCTGCATATTATCTCACATTATTTGATTCAACTATTGTCGATATTTTATATATTATTAAATCAATAATTGAGGCGATACATTTATTAATATTATTATTTGCAATATTAACGATGTCTAGAAAGTTCTGTCAAGGAGAGATTTGGTCACCTAATTGCGCGCCATGAGACCGTTGAATCACTAACGATCAATACCCAAGATAATTTGCATCAGGAAGGCAATAATCCTCAGGAAAATAACAACATTGACCAAATGATGAACGATGTATGTTCAGAGGCTTTATACAAGTCATGCAACATCAGGCGAGAACAACTCCTGTTCAAAATGCAGGTGGAAACACCGACAACTCTCGAACGGTCACCACTAAATAATTCAAGGAGCTGGGACAACTGGAGTTTATTGGAGAGCCAAAACTACTTAAGGCGGAGACGTGGATAAAGCAGATCACCAAGATATTTGATGTCTTGGGATGCTCCGAGGAGAAAAAAGTTCCCTTTGCCACCTTTATATTGTAAGGAGAGGCAGATTACTTGTGGGGATCGGTAAAGCGTACTCAACCTGCCGCACTGAAGATGTCTTGGGAGAAGTTTTAAGAACTATTCAACGATAAGTACTGTCCCGAAAGTATTCGTCACATGAAGGAAGTAGAGTTCATCAAGCTGGAGCAGAACAATATGACCGTGTCGTAGTACGAAGCTAAGTTTGCCGAGTTATCCCGGTTTGCGTCCCTCTTGGTTGATAATGAGGAGAGAATGACGCGGATATTTCTGTGAGGTTTGAAACCCGAGATACGTCAATATCTAATTTCTCACAAAATGTGTTTGTATTCAGATGTTATAAATATGACTCAGTTATTGGATCGTGATAACGAGTCAACCCAACCAAGAGAAAGCAGCTAACAAAATGATAATACCAGTGGTAACAATCATCGAAGCGGTGACAACAAACATGGAGGGAATCAACATGCTAGATATGGTAACCACTTCGGTGGTAATCATGGCCAAGACAGTAAAAGTGGACTTTTTAAGAAGAGAAGATTCAACAATGATGGAAAGACGTCAGCACCAACACCCGTTGTTAAGGAAGGAGAATGACCACCTATTATATGCTTCAAATATGGAGGGGAGGGACACATCAATTCAAACAATGCGCAGCAGTCCAAAATGTGTTACAATTGTGGAAGAGAAGGTCACCTAGCTAGATTTTATCGTACAGGAAAGCCAAGTCCAGTTGGAATGGTGACACCAAATGCCGTCCCAGACAAGTCAAAAACAGTAGTTCAAGGGAGAGCGTTTGTTATGACCTCCCAGAAAGCAAGGAACCCGAATGAAGTCATCACGGGTAAGCTTATCAAAAACTGTAGCGAAGTCTATACCTTATTTTATACTGGTTCTAACCATTCTTTTATTTCTCCTACTTGCGCTCAACGTTTAAATTTGACTCCGGAGAAATTTAACTTTGACTTATCTGTTGAAACTCCGTTGAAAAAAACCTTCATTACATCCACTGTTTATAAGTCTTGTTTGGTTCAAATCGGTACCCTCACATTACCTGTCGATCTTATTTCTTTAAAAATACTTGCGTTTGACGTAATTCTAGGGATTTATTGGTTAACTACTCATAATGCAAAACTTGATTGTTTTCATAAGGTTGTTAGCAATCATATTCCTAACCAACCTATTATGCGAATTCAAGCAACCAAAACATTAAAATCAATCACTGTCATCTCAAGCCATAAAGCTATTCGTTTATTAAAAAAAGGATGTCAAGCTTTCTTAGCTCATGTCACGGATTTAAACAAAAATACGTCAGTTTTGAATGATATTTCTATTGTTAATAAATTTCCTAACGTATTCCTTAAAGAACTTTCTCGCTTACCCCCAGAGCGTGAAATTGAATTTTGTATTGACCTTGAACCCGATACAAAACCCATTTCCAAAGTCCCATATGGAATGGCTCCTATTGAACTTCAGGAGTTAAAGACCCAACTGCAGGAATTGTTAGACATTGGCTTTATTCGTCCTAGTACGTCTCCTTGGGGTGCTCCTGTTCTATTCGTAAAAAAGAAAGATGGGAGTAAGCGACTTTGTATTGATTATCGGGAGTTGAATCATGTCACCATCAAAAATAGGTACCCATTGCCACGTATTGATGACCTGTTTGACCAATTGCAAGGTGCCAAATTCTTTTCCAAGATCGATCTTTGCTCCGGATATCATCAATTAAATATTAAAACTGATGACATTTCAAAGACTGCTTTTAGAACTCGGTATGGGCATTACGAATTCCTAGTCATGTCCTTTGCATTGACTAATGCTCCTGCTGCCTTCATAGATATGATGAACCGAGTATTTAAAGAATATATGGATCACTTTGTTGTCATCTTTATTGATGACATCCTCATTTACTCCAAAAGTCGTGAAGATCATGAGCAACACTTGAGACTGATACTCCAGAAGCTTCGTGAGAACAAGTTATATGCTAAGTTGAAGAAATGTGAGTTCTGGCTTGAGGAAGTAGCATTCTTTGGGCATGTGATATCAAATCATGGTATATCGGTTGACCCGACAAATATTGAAGTAATTCAAAGCTGGGAGCAACCTAAATCAGTGACCGAAGTACGTAGCTTTCTCGGCTTAGCTGGTTATTATCAGAGATTCGTTGAAGGATTTTCTCGAATCGCTACTCCATTAACTCAGCTGACTCAGAAAGATACAAAATTTGGTTAGGGCGAGGAATGTGAGAAGATTTTTCAAGAACTCAAGAGGAGACTCATTTTAGCACCTGTTCTGACAATACCATCTGGTTCGGAGGGATTTGTCATCTACAGTGATGCTTCAGGCAAAGGGTTAGGATGTGTACTCATGCCACATGGGAAAGTCATAGCCTATGCCCCTCAACAACTCAAAGAATATGAGAGGAATTATCCTACTCATGATCTAGAGTTGGCAGTTGTTGTCTTCTCACTTCAAATTTGGAGGCATTACCTGTATGAGGAGAAAGTGGAGATCTATACGGATCATAAAAGCCTCAAATATTTCTTCACCCAAAAGGAACTCAACATGCGACAACGACGTTGGCTCGAACTACTGAAAGTTTATGATCATACTATTCAATACCATCCTGGAAAAGCGAACGTGGTAGCTGAAGCACCGAGTAAAAGATCATATGCAGGTACGAGTGCGATTTAGTCAACATAAAGGCCTATTTTGTATGACTTGTAAAGGATGGAGATAGAGTTAAAGACTCCAGGGACCTATGTGATGATGGCCAATATATGAGTAGAACCGACTTTAATCGATAAAGTTAAAGCTGCTTAGGCTACTAACCTAGAGCTGATGCGTACGAGAAAGAAAGTGCAAGAAGGTGCTATCCCGGAAGCAAGAATCGATAAAGAATGAATACTTCGAGTCAACTCAAGACTTTGTGTTCCTAAATTAGAAAAATATGATGGATGCGCACAACATACCGTTTGTAATCCATCTTGGGAGGACAAAAATGTATCGTGATCTTCGACATACATTTTGGTGGAGCAATATAAAGAGAGAGATCGTGGAGTTTATCTCAAGGTGTTTAACTTGTCAACATGTCAAGGCAGAGCATCAAGTGCCAAAAGGTCCATTGCAACCACTTGAAATTCTAGAATGGAAGTGGGAGCACATTACCATGGATTTCGTTACTGGTCTTCCTAAGGTTTCTTAAGGCATAAATGCAATTTGGGTCATTGTTGATTGATTGATCAAGTCGGCTCATTTCTTACCTATACAAGAAACTTATACACTTGAACGTCTTGCTCGTATATACATAAATGAGATTGTAAGACTGCATGGTATGCCAGTATCCATAGTTTCTAATCGAGACCCAAGATTCACTTCAAGATTTTAGGTTAGTTTATAAAAAACTATGGGCACGGATTTACAATTTAGTTCGGTGTATCATCCTCAAACGGATGGACAGTCAGAGAGGACTATTCATACTCTTGAGGATCTATTAAGACTCTGTGTTCTTGAATTCAAAGGAAGTTGGGACAAGTTCTTACCATTAATGGAATTTTTCTACAACAACAGTTATCAAGCAAGTATCGACATGGCTCCATTTGAGGCGTTGTATGGAAGAAAGTGTCGTTCTCCAAGTATGCTGAGACGAGGTGGGTGAAGCAACGTTGTTGGGACCGAAATTGGTACGTACGACTACATAAACGATTCAAATGATCCGACAACGTATAAAAACCTCACAAGATCGACAAAAGAGTTATGCTGATCTTCATCGGAAGGACGTGGAGTTCAATGTTGGAGAACATGTGTTGTTACGTGTTGCTCCATGGAAAAGAGTTACGAGATTTGGAAAGAGAGGAAATCTCAATTCTTGATTCATTGGCCCATTTGAAATCCTCGATCGAGTACGAACTGTGGCTTATAGACTCGCCTTACCGCCAAGTATGTCACGTGTTCATAACATTTTTCACGTATCCATTATATGTAAATATGTGGAAGACCCGAACCACATTATTGAGTTAGAACCAAATGAAATAGCAGAATATTTAACGTATGAAGAGGTTCCTGTTAAAATCTTGGATAAGAAGGAACATATTCTACACTCTAAGGTTATACCTCAAGTCAAAGTTTTGTGGAGAAACCACGATGTTGAGGAAATGACCTGGGAGTTAGAATCTGAAATGAGATAAAGGTATCCTCACCTATTCGTCATACCAGATATGTATCCAAATTTCGAGGGCAAAATTTCATAAGAAGGGGAGGTTGTAAGACCCCAACTTTTATGAATAAAGATTAATTTTCTATAAATATCATTTTTGAATATTATGGAGTAAATGTGATATAATGTTATAGTTGTGGGTAATATTTATAAATTTTGCAAAGTACACAAGTTGTTATATTATATTCGATTGGTCGGGGAATTTTTGTTTTAGTAGGGAATATTCGTACAACGACACAATCATTGGTGGACCCCACAACGGAATTATTGTTGGAGTTAGAAAACGATAGAAATATATTTTTATAAAAGTAATGGCGGAAGTTTTACCGTTAACTGTTGAAATACCCGGTGTTAAAAGTACAATAATACGCGTGATTGCATAGTACCACACGATATTGATTATTGATACTTACGTGAGAAGTCACTCAGTTTTGTTCAATTATTGCTGCAGTAATTGCTGCATAGTATCTCACGTTATTTGATTCAATTATTGTCGATATTTTATATATTATTAAATAAATAATTGAGACGATACATTTATTCATATTATTATTTGCAATATTAACGATGTCTAGAAAGTTCTGTCGAGGAGAGGTTTGGTCACCTAATTGCGCGCCAATAGGGGAAAATCCTTATCGGAAAGGCCACTCTTTCCTGGGAATGATCTGGTTGTTTAATATTGCAAATAATAATAACGATGAATAAAGGTTGTTAAAAATATTGAGGGAATTATATTTATGAGGTATTTGTTATAAGTTTGGCGTAATATTTGGACCCCCATTTATCTATTTTTCAAAACTGTCGATAAAAGTTACATCAGTTTTATTATATATATATATATATATATATATATATATATATATAATAGTTTTGTTTTTTATGAAAAATAGAATATATTATATTTTATTATACATAGTATTTGCATAGTAAAGTCAAAAAATTATTTCGGTCGAATTTTTTTGCGTGCCACTGTGCGTACGTGATTTTCAAATTTAAATAGTACCCTTCCATTCTCCTATAAATAGGATGCTTAGTTAGAATTGAAAATCACACCAGAATCAAAGAATTCTTCTTCTATAATATTGAGCGTATTTTTTTGAGTTTTAGAAAGTTTTGAGCGTAGAAAACAGTGAAAGTTTTCTTCAAGAATATCCCCGCTATACCAGTTGGAATACTCTTCTTTTTAAGGTAAGGAATATTATTTTTGTTCAGTATTCGTATAAAATAATATTTTCTTCCACACTCTGTAGTATGTAAGTAATATTATTTCATTTCAGATTTCGAATTCTATACTCATTTCGATAAAATTTTGGCTGCTATACTCCGTGAAATTAGTAGAATATCATTCATATTTGCACTTCATATAGTATCTTTTCATGAAAATATTACTCTGAGCATTCCTGATAAGTTTTAACATTTCATGCCGGAGTATTATTCACGGGGTTACTATTCCCAAAGTTACTATTCATGGGATACTATTCACTCAGTTACTATTCACCTGGGGTACTATTCATGACAAAAATTGATTCTTTTTCGGTCCAAATCATTTTTAATATAATATTATTCTTGAATTTTACTCCACAAAGCAGTATCATGTTGACAATTTGGACATTATTGAATTCTGGATAAATTAAATTATAAATATTTAAAAATTTATCCTTTGCTTTCTTTTAATTGAATTCTTATATCATTGTCATCATCCTCAAGCTTATATTGTTATGAAAGTCATCTTTGGCCTGTAGTGCATATATGAACTTGGTATGATTATGACCAGGGATTATTCGGTATAATCATGACCGTAATGTTGCAAATGATGTGGTAAAAGTCCTCATTGGCCAGTAGTGCATTGATGGACATATGTTGGCGTGATCATGACCATCGGTGAAAACACGAATATCTTTGGCCCGTAGTGCATGGATAATTTGTGATCGTGATACTAATGAATATCCTTAGCCGTAGTGCAGGGGTGATTCGATGATGTGGATTATTTATTAAGCTGAGTCTCAGCGATAAAAGTGATGAAAAATCTTTTAAATCATAGAAGATAGTAGATATCATGTTCTACTTGACTCTTCTAAAGAATTGCTTGTTCCGCTGCAGTTAAACTTGATGTTTGTTATATTTTATCAGTTTAACACTGTTGAAGGCTAACGATAAATTATTCTGCACTATCTTAGTCATAATATATAACGACCCCAAAATTCATACCATTTAAATCTCGACTTCGGTCGTTAACCATACATTCAACCTCTAAATAATACATCATTATTCGATGTTAAACTTAATAAAATTGTGGAATATTTAAAACTTTTATACATTTCCTTCTTTCTTGTCCTGAATCGCAACCATTACATTACATCTCTTTGATTCAATCTTATGTCATGAATCGTTACAACAAAATAACTATACAAAGTCTTACATCATAACTAAATATCCATATACATTAGATAGCTCAACTTACATTTCAACAACATGTTACGTTCAAAATATGAAATACATTTCTCATAAAACATAAGTAATCTTCGTGAATATAGATCTCTATAACTCACATAGCACGTATCTTTACATTAAAATCTTGACCTGCAAAAGTGGTTATTTGCAAGAGTGAGCTTGACAGCCCAGCAAAGTCTAACAGTTTTCATGCATCACATAACACATAATAACATGCTCAATATACATCTCATTAAAGTAACATGGCATACATGCTTTTAATTCACATAACAAATATAAAGATTGAGTTCCTTACTCAATCATCATTACTTAGCCAAAACAATGCAGACATATATTGACTTTAACATTTCATGATTCAACATGCATAACATATCATGCAATTTAAAATAGTTCATCAAGTCCACGTAGAAAATAGGAACCGAAAGACTTGCCTTGATCGTTGTTTACCAATAATAGCTTAACAGCTTACAGTTATCTGCACTTCACGTGCCCTTTTGTTGTGAAGAAATTCGTGTTAACCCTTGCTAGTCGCAGACAATCTTGCAACTTCAGACACCTTTTCCTCTCAATTTTTCTCTGATACTTCTCTCTCAAACTCTCTGTAATTCTCCTTCTCAGAAAACTTCTATTTTCTTCTTAGGCTTAAGCCAAATACATTATACGTAAACTAGAACTAACCCGCAAACGCACGTCTTAATTCAAACGCTTAAAACCGATACTACTAATGGCCTTATTAAATTAGCAGTTACCAAATTAATATATATATATTATTTATATTATATTATTAATAATTCAAAATTTAAATTCCAAAAGCCATAAGGCTCCGTTTGGCAAAACTCTTTTTAAAGACTTAATATATTTAAGTCTTGTTTGGCAAAATAAATTAAAACTACTTTAATTTATTTTAATAACCATTTATAATATAGTTATTTGTCACACTTCTAATTAATTAAATTTTTATACTTAATTTAATTAATTCTAATAAAAATTCATTGCATAATATAATAATTTATTTAATCATTATAAATTCTCTAACTTAATTATTAAATTAAATTAGATTACTATTTCAAAATAATTACTTTCCTTAACTCATTAATTATTTATTAAACAAATAAATAATCAAATCTCATCAAATCAAATACTTATTCAACAATAAACACATCCATTAAATATTTATATAATTCAATAAATATTTAAATATTATAATAAAAATCTGGATTGTTACATCATTCCCTCCTTACAAGGATTCTGTCCTCAGAATCACAACTCAAGCCACTCATTCGTTACAATCTTCCCTACTTACAAAATTCTGTCCCCAGGATCGAAGACACAAATTACGCAAATGACTCAGAGAAATATTTCATCATTTTATCTAAATATAGATTTTATATTTCCTACTACATTCATTACCTAACAAATTCTAGGTTTCATTTCATAACTTTCATTTGAACTCAATTATATTTTGAGTAATATATATCTTTTAACCAATTCATTTCCTTTTCTAAGGATCGTTATCATAAACACTCGGGAATCGCTATCATAAACACTCGGGATATTACATTCACCCTTTCTTCTAAGAATTTCGTCCTCGAAATTTTATTTATTAATTTTTATTCATTCACTCTATTGAAGTAGATTTTACATCACTACTTCATTCATTCATTGGCTTCTATAACCACTTTCTTTCCACAAACATCATTCTACAATTATTAAACTTTTCTATTAAAAGTTTCACTTTATTCTTTGATAACTCACATCCTTCGCACTTCAAAATCTCTTTTCTCACTTATTCAACATATTCATCATTCAGTGTCATATTCTACGACTTACTTCTTTCTAAGGAATACTTTCCTTACCACATTCACCTTTTAAAATATCAAGAATCTTCCACAATTGCTCAATAATTGGGAAGCGATATGAATAACAGAAATTTAAAAGATTCCAAATCATGCTGAGGGTCATAAGACCACGAACTATGTCCACAGTTGCAAGTAATCTTTCAACTTCAACTTTAACAGTCATAAGACTATAAGGACCCCCGTACTTAGGGTGTTAAGCCCTTCGTACGATGTATTGTGCACAAACATTTAAACGCTATGCATATGTCCATAGTTATAAGTAAACTTTCAACTTAAACTTTAACAGTCATAAGACTATAGGGACTCCTCGTACTTAGGGTGATCAGCCCTTCGTACAATGTATTGTACACAAACATCTCAACGCCTCCGCATAATCCCCTATAAAAGGGTTGTTCATCTCAGCTTTTCAACATCTGAATCCGCACCAAAATAATTTGGTTTGGCGTAACTTCTCAAGAAACTCTTGAATTTCATGAACATCTTTCAATATTTGTGTAGCTGAATCAAATAGCATAGACCTCTACAATAACTCGGACATTAACTGAAATATACATATACATACATACATATGTATTCTCATATCTTAAAGAAATCTCAAAAATCTTTTTTTTTGACGTCATGATACCGCACTGTATTTACAGTCCGTTGAGGATTCCGTCATTTGGTGATTTTATCATACTACATCATAACATAGTGGGTTGACGATCCTTAGGTCACATCCAACACTAGGTAATACTGCATTGATGACTCCATCGTTTTTATCATCTTTGCACCAGGTTACATGATGCATTAATGATATAAAATACATTTTGATATATTACAAATCATTTATGTCTAGCCTAAGCAATTAGCATAGACATACGAATAATAGTATTGTTGTTAAAACTCATTGGTTCCATCATTTGATCCAATGTTTTTCAAAAAATAAAAGTGTAAACATCAGCACGAAGTCAATAAATTTCGAAAGTCTAGCATAGCTAGTAGGTTTAGAATACCTGTGCTTCCACCGTCAACTCCACTTTCTATAATGATCCATTACTTAATAGGTCTATCTATTCCTATCATCCTCAATACTCCATTCACACTTAATTATACCCTAGTTCATCAAACTTACCACACGTTATAAGTTCAGGAACTTGCCACAATCATATGAGTTTAAGAACTTATCCTAGTCAGACCATAGGCGTCCATTCGCTGAGGGGTTCAAAAACATACCATATAATTATGAGTCACGAACCTGCCATAAGTATGAGTTTTAAGAACTCGCACTTACCTTATAATATTCTCTAACTATACTCTACCTATCTGTTATACACATGAGAAAAGAATCACCTTCTCAACATGCATATAACAAATAGCGCGACACAAACATTCCAATGATTATCATTGTGATAAACTGAGTGCAAGCATAAAACCCTCGCCCATACAAAGGTTTGCACAACTCAGCCATCACATGAGTTCTCAATTGAAATCCCACCTAACTCTATCTTGCTTATAACTTGCCCTTTGCTCGATACGAATTCCTCGTATCACATCATCTATAACTCCTCATGAGTTATCTCGTACTATTTCATAGTACTCCATCTTCATAGCATTAAGCTATAATTATTCAAACATTACAAACCATCTTTCTTTTATAACTTAAACAGACCACGTCGTGATCTTATTCTATAATCACCTCCCTTAAAATTCTTTTCTTAACTCGTGATCGTTTTGTTTTACGATCCTTTTTCTTTCTCTTTTTCATCATTTACTACATTACTCGTTATTCTGGCTTTTGGAGTTAGGAAACTCCCATTTCTTATCTTTATATCTCTTAGATTCTTCTTTGGATCTTCTTGTTTATATAAAGAAAAAAAATTCATTTAAGAATTTCTAACATCATTTACATCGCTCAAAATTTTATTCGAGTTCTACACTTTCATCATACGTGTCCATTTCTACACTTGGTACACATCGAGTCTCTAACAGTTTCAATATGGTACGCTGAGTGGTTTCCCACAAACAACTAACAAACTAGGTTCCGAGTTGCTAGTTCGTATATACCTCCGCTCTATGAAGGAATCGTTTAGCCCAGATACCATACATCAACTACTAAAGAGTACAATTGCACCATAGTTAGACATAACTCTCTATTCATAACTTCTTTATCATTATCTTTTTATAGACATTGTCTATTTATCATCACCTTACATCCTTATTATTGGAGTTGGGTAACCCCACATTTATATTCCTTAAAACTCAGCGAGATTCTTCTTTGAATCCTTTCACGCAAGTTTTAATCCCTTATTGTTCAAACTCTATTTGAGCTTATTCGTTCATTATCTTCACCTCTCTTCTCTAAGGTTATAGCCTACGGTACTCCTACCTAAGGTTTATAACCTACAGCTCTGATACCAACTATAACGACCCCAAAATTCATACCATTTAAATCTCGACTTCGGTCGTTAACCATACATTCAACCTCTAAATAATACATCATTATTCGATGTTAAACTTAATAAAATTGCGGAATATTTAAAACTTTTATACATTTCCTTCTTTCTTGTCCTGAATCGCAACCATTACATTACATCTCTTTGATTCAATCTTATGTCATGAATCGTTACAACAAAATAACTATACAAAGTCTTACATCATAACTAAATATCCATATACATTAGATAGCTCAACTTACATTTCAACAACATGTTACGTTCAAAATATGAAATACATTTCTCATAAAACATAAGTAATCTTCGTGAATATAGATCTCTATAACTCACATAGCACGTATCTTTACCTTAAAATCTTGACCTGCAAAAGTGGTTATTTGCAAGAGTGAGCTCGACAGCCCAGCAAAGTCTAATAGTTTTCATGCATCACATAATACATAATAACATGCTCGATATACATCTCATTAAAGTAACATGGCATACATGCTTTTAATTCACATAGCAAATATAAAGATTGAGTTCCTTACTCAATCATCATTACTTAGCCAAAACAATGCAGTCATATATTGACTTTAACATTTCATGATTCAACATGCATAACATATCATGCAATTTAAAATAGTTCATCAAGTCCACGTAGAAAATAGGAACTGAAATACTTGCCTTGATCGTTGTTTACCAATAATAGCTTAACAGCTTACAGTTATCTGCACTTCACGTGCCCTTTTGTTGTTAAGAAATTCGTGTTAACCCTTGCTAGTCGCAGACAATCTTGCAACTTCAGACACCTTTTCTCTCTCTGATACTTCTCTCTCAAACTCTCTGTAATTCTCCTTCTCATAAAACTTCTATTTTCTTCTTAGGCTTAAGCCAAATACATTATACGTAAACTAGAACTAACCCCCAAACGCACGTCTTAATTCAAACGCTTAAAACCGACACTACTAATGGCCTTATTAAATTAGCAGTTACCAAATTAATATATATATTATTTATATTATATTATTAATAATTCAAAATTTAAATTCCAAAAGTCATAAGGCTCCGTTTGGCAAAACTCTTTTTAAAGACTTAATATATTTAAGTCTTGTTTGGCAAAATAAATTAAAACTACTTTAATTTATTTTAATAACTATTTATAATATAGTTATTTGTCACACTTCTAATTAATTAAGTTTTCATACTTAATTTAATTAATTCTAATAACAATTCATTGCATAATATAATAATTTATTTAATTATTATAAATTCTCTAACTTAATTATTAAATTAAATTAGATTACTATTTCAAAATAATTACTTTCCTTAACTCATTAATTATTTATTAAACAAATAAATAATCAAATCACATCAAATCAAATACTTATTCAACAATAAACACATCCATTAAATATTTATATAATTCAATAAATATTTAAATATTATAATAAAAATCTGGATTGTTACATAATATTTCTTACTGGGCTAGTTGAGCTCACCCTTTTTGCTTTCATTGTTCTCTTCAGGAAATGAGAACATAGTCGGGACTAGTCGGGGAACGGGGTGATGGCCCAGATGTTTGCAATAGTAGTCTTCACTATTCTATAAAATAGTGTGATAATAAATGTATTGAGGACTCCATTTGAGTTTAAATACTGTCTATGTGATGCCCCCAAAATAGGTATACAACACCCATTCTGAGTCGCCAAATACATGGTACAGAAAGCAAACTACAACTTCAATAATACAATTGTCGTGCAAAATATGACAACACATACTGTGAGTTTAAATACAAATATTATCTTCTAGACAATATCCACACTCAAATAAGTCCTCAATACAATTATTCAAACACTATTTTACAGAAATAGTGAGGACTGCTAAAATATCTTTCTAGAACCATCACTCCATACCCCGACTAGATCCTGCTATGTTCTCACCTCCTGAGAAGAAAAATGGAACAAAAAGGAAAAGGGTGAGCTCAACTAGCCCAGTAAAGAATATTATGACTAAGATAATATAAAACAAATTATCATTAGTATTCAACAGGGAAAAATCTGATAGAATATAATCGACAACAAGTTTTAGATCAACAACTGCAGCGAAAACAGCAAACCATTAGAAGAGTCAAGTATAGAATGAATTCTACTATCTTCTAAGATTTAAAAATCCATCATTAATATTTTATCCCTGTAACATCAATTAATAATCATCTTTATCCAAATATTCATCTTTGCACTACAGGCCAAAGATATTCATTTGTATCACCTGTCAGTCATGTTCATCTCAACACCTGTTCATCTTTGCACTACAGGCCAAAGATATTTATCCAGTAATCATACATCTTTGCACTACATGCCAAAGATATTCAGTAATATCATCATTTAGGACTGAGGATGATGAAAAATATCTTAAAGAGAACGAATTCAGTGAGACAAAAGGACAAATAGTAGGGATTCGTATAACAGTTTATCCAAGATCAATAATACTTCATAATAATCAATTGTGAAGCAGAATTCAAAAATAAAGATCAAAACATGGATACAATCAAAGATAGTAACCATAATAGACATCTTGGACAAAAAGGAAAAATTTTATTTTTCGGTGAATAGTGCCGTATTCGTGAATAGTGCCGTATACGTGAATAGTAACGTATACGTGAATAGTAACTCCGACACAAAAAGTTCTAAATTTGATAAAAAGTTCATATCAATATTTCAGCATAATGATATTGAATAAAATAATATCCTTTACCTTAAAATATTAGTACTTCTGGTCGGAATACAGGTATAAGGCTGAAAGAAACTTGCTCTGATGAATAGAAACTCTCAAAGTATCTAAATACTCACAAAATACACTCAATAATCTAGAGAGAGAAAGAGAGAAAACTTGTTTCTGGTGTAATTTTCAATTCTAACTTAGCCCTCTATTTATAGGAAAATGTTAGCACACAGAAGCAGACTTAACCTGCAACTTGATGGCTTTACCTGCTACTATTCCCACCCACCACATTTGAATAAAAATCTCATCACATTTCTTCACCAACCAAGAGTGGGGCCCACCAATTCTAGAATTTTCCACCAAAATGATCAACTCCAAAAATTCAACAATTTCTGAACCAGTCATCTCGTAAAATTCATAATAAATCATACGTTCATTTTTAACGGTTCAAAATTTGTGGACATATACTCAACTTATATATGTATAACATATCCAAAAATTACCACGATCCAACGGTCGGATTAAAAATTATAACCCCCGCAAAATATCTCAAAAACCCTGATTTTTAATACCTCTATTCCGATAAAAATACTGAAAAAAACCTCAACATTAACTCCTTCATTTTTAACCACAAAAATATATCCCTCATTTATATCTACATAAAATAAATATTTCCTTATCATATGAATCAATAATTAATTATTCACAAATAATATTACAGAATCACATTTATGACAACTAGGTCGTTCCCAGGAAAGAGGGGGCTTTCCAATAAGGATTTCTCCTTACTAGCGCACAATTAGATGACCAAACCTCTCCTTAAACAGAATTTTCTAGACATTGCCAATAATGTTATCTAATAATATTATTCAAATAATATGAATTATTGATCTGATAAAGGAAAATACTGTGCAACAACAATTATTAAAACAACAATAATATAAAATATCAACGCAGCAATTATTGAATCAATAAAATAAAATAATGAACAATAACTACGGTAACAATTATTGAGTAGTGCCTTCTTACGTAAGAATCAATAATTGGTGCAATACCGTGTGCTACTGTATTTTAACCACTGGGTATTCCAACAGTATTAACAGTAACAACTACGCCGTTTATTTATAAACAACTTATACTTGTCGTTTTCTTCATCCAATCGCTTTTCGTTATGGGGCCCACACAAGGCTGCACCGTCGTACGAATATTCCCCGACAGTAAGAATATTCCACGACGAAACGAATATTCCCCGACAAAATAAATATTTTATAACCACTTGCTTATTTTGCAAAATTTGCACATTTCACCCATAACCAAAGTATTATATCAAATTTATTATTCACAATAATATTTAGAGAAAATTTGATTTTATTCATTAATAAGTTGGGGTCTTACAGTCTAGAAGACAATATTCGTATTAAAACTCTCAGTTTATGTTTTGTCGTATTTTACACGACAGTTATATTATTAAGTTGTATTTGAATTTTGTACCATGTATTTGACAACTCAGAATGGGTGATGTACACCTATTTTAGGGGCGTCACAAGAAGAAATATAGATAAGTTTGAACTCATTTCTTATTGATGTAACTAAGCTTTATTGTAATACCTGTCTTTACAAACATCAATAAATTCATGCTTATTCTCTAGAGATTTCAGTTGCTCACTGAAACACTAAGTCATATTTACTTTATAGCAACTGCATCTAGAAATTGATAATCATGATACAAATCTCCTTGGTTATGTCAACATCAAATATGGAGAGATTATTGGGAGATTGCATATTTAAATTTGATGTTGAAAATAAATTTTCATGATTATATTAAAGTCCTTCAAGGAATACATGTATAAGGACTTAGTAGTAGATCAAACTTGTTAGGTTGATCTGAGCTTTAATGTTTATCACTCTGTAAATGAATGTATAGAAGAAAAGATTAAAGCTTTAAGGTTGATCTATGTCTTAAGATGTAATAGATAGGCTTCAAAAGAATTGTAGTCTATCGAGCTGATCAAAAGATTGCAGAAGCCAAGGCTGAATCGTAGAGCATCGAGAATCGTAGTCTGTCTACTTTGGAGGGCCTCTCCTGAAACTGTAGAGTGGTCCAAACGCCTGCTGAGTCAAACTCATGAATCGTAGAGTGCTCTCAGAAGCGTAAAGTCTGCAAGTCAAGCAAGTGAAGATCGTAGTGTTCCAGTACTTAAGAGAAATCGTAGTGTTCTCACCCATCAGTACTAGATCAAGCACCATGGTGGCAAGACACCACGATCATGATCGTAGTGTATCATCTGTCTACATCAGAAGCATCGAGCCTTGTCCATTTGTTTGAAAATAAAAGTCAACAAATATGGAATAGATTATAGACGTTGAGACTATCGAAAATCCCAATGACACAACACTCGTTCTTAGTATGAAACGAAGAAACGTATTCAAGAAGCTAAGGAAAGTACTACATGTTAGCTGAAAACACCTTTTCAGGTGGTAGGTGAGATAGCAGTCTGCAGTGTCAGTGGGCCAGATGGCTAGACAGAAGATTTCCTGAAAGTCGCCATCAGTGCTCAAAAATTTCAAATACATTTAATGCTTCAACGGATGTCTTCAAACGGATACATTTCAAAGGCATCATATATGAAAAATATAAACAGATGCAAGGATCAAGCAAGCATACAACGAAATGCTGAAGAACACTCAACGCTCAACTCTACGATCTGAAAAGAAAGCTTGCTCAACTACTTAGTTGTTTCGAACACACGCTTAATGGCAACTGAGTAAAATCAATCAAGAACTCAACTATCTTTAAGTGAAGTAAGAAGTTCTAAGTCAGAAGAACTTGAAGAGTTCTAAGTGAACTGAGAAGTACCAAGTCTGCTAAACTTGAAGAGTTCTAAAGTTAACTAAGAAGTTCCAAGACTATTGGTCTTGAAGGAATATGTGAGATTCATAGATTGTAAAGATATCCTTAGTGGATTTTCTACTCAAGGAGTAGAAGAGTGGACTAGGAGCCTTGAGTGCTCTGAACCACTTAAAAACACTGTGTCTCTTATATTCTTGCCATAACTGCTATATCTACCATAACTGCTTATCTTCTATTAATTCGTTTTATCTTAAAGGGAAAGCAAATAAATCTCAAATTCCGTTGTGATTAAATCATTATCAAAACTAACAAGTATTTTCGAAAAGAATTTTAAAATATCTATTTAACCCCCCCTTCTAGATAACTATTGTGACTCTGGGAACTAACAGAGTATTTTAAGGAATCAAAGATTCCCAATTGCATTTAATTTTTAACTCCTAAGTAAAGTGTCAGGAAATAATTCGACTTCATTTTTGTGCAGGAATTGACACACTTAGGTGATTGAGGCGAGTTGACGAATCTTGACGTTAACATTAGCGTTAGAAGGAAGCCTTTCTAGTACTACATAATTTTCAATCATAAAGGAGTTCTTGGGTGAAATCATAGTGAACAGTAAGAAGACAGTTTAATCATGTGACCAGTCAGTGGCTGACCCTCCACTCCTCATCAACCAAGGGGTTCAGTCAAAGACAGGTTGAGGCCATCAATTTCTGAATGGTTGGGGTCCTTTGCTAATTTTGTGGCCCCATTGAAGGATAGGGCGGACGACCTTAGATAAAGGTTGTTCTCAACGGCCAGTAAGGAAACGAGGTCCAAAGACCGTGTTGCGGATGCTTAGTTTAAAATTTAAGTATTATTTAATAAAATAAGATTTTATGGTTTTTTACGTATTGAGATATGATAAAATGAGAAATTTTGAGGTGGAAAGAAAATTTGTGATAGAATTTACGAATTTTAGGATCGTATAGGAAAATAAAAATTTTTTGAGAGAAAAAGTTAGAAAATGACTGTTCATTCGGTAGCGGCAAAATGTTTATTTTGATTATTCGAAGAATATGCCAAGTTTAGTATAATGAGAAAAGATGAAATAAAATTTTAAAAACAAAAAATGATAATTTTTTGACTGTGTAATGAATCTGGGAAGTGAACGAAAGATTAAACCGGAAGAATAGTAAAAGAATAAAGCTAAATAAATGTCACCAATTATTAGTGACATGCCACCAATTATATGCCATGGGGGCTAAGTGTAATAAACCAATTCACCAATTATACACCATGTGGGAGGTAAGTGTAATATGCCATGCCACCAATTATATGTGCAGGGGGTTAAGTGTAATTTGCCAGCCAAAAACTAGGGAAAAAACCAAATTAGCCACACTCTTCAAACTAATATAAATAGAAAGCTTCCCTTCACAAATTTCCTCACCAATTCACCAAGTTCCTATGAGGAACACTAGACTATATACAAGAGGAAGTGAGAGCTTGGGTTTTGTACGAGGAAAGGCGAGGAAACTCTACTGAAGTCGTCAGTAAACTCAAAAAATGAAGATTCCAAAGAGGTAATAACGAAATCTAACTCTTTTAAATTATTTAGAGTTTTGTAGTATAAAAGGATGAATTAGTAGATTATAAATCATTGTTAATCTTTAAACGATGAGAAATAGACGTTAAAAACGAAGAACGAATAAAAACGTATAATCGAGTTATTTGATTTGTTGTTCATAGCTTAGGTAATGAAATTTGAAGGGATGATTTAGTGTTCAACTAAAATATATGATCGTTCGAAGTGGAACGAATTAAAAATGAGCTATAACGAAGTTATGACGAAATTTTGAGTAAAGTACTTTAATATTGAATATATAGTTTAAATCGAGCTATGAACAAATTGTTAATGATAATTAATGATTTGAAATAATGAATATGTTATGGGGGAAACATAGACACGATTAAAATAAAGACGTGGGCTCAAGAATGGACTCATTCCGACTTCGGATGAGGAAGTTATGAAGTTTTAAAAATTTAAAACGTATAGTTGAAAACTGAGCGACAAGAGATTTTTGAGCTAATTAAAAGCCTAGTTAGAATGTTCGGAAAATATTTTTGTCCGGAGGGATTTGAAGTATGCTAGGAAAGCTAGGAAACGGCTCAGGAACAAATCAATTTTGAGTTAAAATGATTAAGATATAAATTTGCAAAGGAGACGAAAAGATTGAAGTTTTAAATTTAATTTTTTTTCAAAGAATTAGGCTCGGCGCCACAGTGCCCATTAAGCCTAGAAATGAGGCCCCACATCACCAGCTCCGGCCTTGACATTCTGTTAACTCGCGCCGCAGTGCCAGGAAATAAGGGGAATCCTGGCCCTGTAGTGCTGGCCCTAAGTTTTGCTTAGTAAAGAGATTTTTAAAGCAGAAAAGAAGGGGAAACTTATGAAGTAAAAGTGAAGATAAATGTTAATTAGTTATAATATCTTATTAATGATATTCAAACCTTAATCTAATGTTTGAAAGTATAATTGAAGGAATGAACAAGATGAACGTAAAATACCGAAATGAGGTAGTTGTTCTGAGTTTGTATAAGATAAATATACTTAACACATATAAGTATGCATAACTTGAGCATTTAAGTTAATGAATGTCAAGAAATGGTAATGAATGTTATTTTTTTATGATGAACTTACAGTATAACTTATGTTTAACTTATTAGATGCTGTAATGCTAAGGAATAATCGTGGATTTTAGTAACGTAAATAATTTATAAATGTGAATCATAAGAAATGAAATGAAGATAGAAAAGACCTAAAAGTTGACCTTGAAATTTAAAGTCTCAACTACGAACGACATTAAGAGAAGTAATGAAAGTCTAATAACATGGACATAGAAAGAAATGAATAAGTTAACGTAAGTCAATAATTAACGTCTTTACTTGATTAATGGATGTGTTGTCATTATATGTTATATAGGGCATTCAAAGAACGATATAGTGTAAAGTTGTAAGCATCACCTAAGTTAAGTTTCCTAACCTGTACATGATATTACTCTGTGCAAGTTTCTGTAATTTACTTAAATGTGGTAACTGAGTAAGCTGTTATCTATGCGCAAATTTTTTATATTTGTGGAAGGTATTTATCAATATTTTATGCTATGTGTTAATTATTCGAACCTATATACTGGTAAGATGAACTGTTCTGTTGTTAAATTGTTCAAGTTGTTATAGTTTTGATAAAACATGAATTGCATAGGGAAAGGTCTATACTGATTTTTTTAGTTGGGTAAATGTTAGGATGATAGTTAAGTATAAGGATGATGTATGTATGATTGATTTGAGTCTTAGATGTATTGTAAGAAGAGTTAATGTTAATTATTTCTGTTTATTCAAGCTGCTTCATAACTATTGTATAATTATTGAAGTTTTCTAAAGAAAGAATATCTGATTCTTGATATTATTGTTTTCAAATGCTATAACTTGCTGGACAATTGAATGCTCACCCTTGCTTTTAAAAATAAAAATATTTTCAGCGAAGCTAGAGGAACTAAAGAATCCAGTGATGATTGACGAAAGATATCAAGTCATCGACTTGGAGCGTTATTAAATTTTTATGTATCTATTGTGGCGGATGAAAGTCACACTTGTAAGTAATGAATAATGTAATTATCATTATTTGTAATGTATTTAAGATTTTTAAGGTAATAGAACTTGGGATTTGAGGAAATATATTTATATCTTGAGGATATAAAGATGAATGTATGGAATGAGAATCACCGTGATGCACCGGGCTCGGGTTTTTAGGTAGACTCTAATTTGGGGGCGTTACAATGCCTCATCCCGAACACGTCCCCAAGATGATGGTCGAGATGAGAGGAGGAGGATACTGGCCAAGAAGGCACAGGAGACTGACGATGCCATGAGAGCTTTACTTTTTTAATGGAAGGAGATCGATGCTAAGATTATAAATTTTATAGGTTGAGAGGACGGTGCTTCCAGCCATAGTAGAAGGCGGGAGCGGTCACCAAGAAATCAGTCCAAGACTCATCGTCCAGACGATTCTCGGTGGACTGAGAGCAAGGTTTGAATTTGCTCTGAGGAAAGGAGTAAGCGCCGAAGCCACTTACATGAACGTTCGATAGGGAACCAGTTCAGGACCCATCGTCCGAACGGTTCTTCGCAGACAAGGAGCAGGCACTGAAGTCGCTCTAGAGAGACAAACTTTGAAGGAAGGGGACGGTCTGACCAAAGAAGGCATGACCCTTCTCCTGATCGAAGAAAATGGGACAGACGAAACCCTTCCCCCCGAAGGAGTGAAACAGAGGCACTGGCCAAGAAAATGGCAGAGTTGGAAAAATGACTGATGGAAAGGAATAAGAATAAAGGGACTCCAGTCAAATTGTCATCACCATTCTCCCCAAAAATTGATCTTAAAAGGGAAGATCCGAACAAAAAGGCTCCTCACATAAAAAGTTACGATGGTTTGGGAGATCCGTATGAACACAACCATGCTTATTATTGGCTGATGAATTACTATGACTATTCCGATATGGTAAAGTGTCAGATGTTTGTGAGGAGCTTGAAGAAGGACACTCGAGAATGGATGATAACGTTGGCCTCGAACTCAGTTTCATCTTGGAAAGAGCTATGTGATAAGTTCTTGAAAGTAGTATGCATACAATCCAATCATGTATGATGATAAAACATATACTTTGTAAACAATCTTTTTCATTTATTAATAAAAGTATTTATTTACTAAAAATATTTAATTATCTATATGGTGTTGTTTTAATGATATGTGATAAACTCATAGTTTTAAGCAATACTTTTAGAATAATGATGAGATCATGCTAATGAGATCTAAATTCTTAGATAGCTTAAAAACTAAAATATTCCCACTCGATGGATTACTAAAAAAAGGGATTAGTGAATCCAGATAGATTGATACATATGCTGCTTGCTTATTGGATGAGGATGATTGATCTCATGATCATTTATGCGAAGACACTAAAGCAAGTATATAGGTGCTTATTGGAGAATAAGTTCACTGAACGTGGCTTACTAAGGAATACCTAATAGAGTTTTACTTGTCTGTCAATATGAATTCTTGAAGTGATAGTAGTACAAATGATCCTTAGACTTGAGATCATTATAGTATATTGTGTATAATAATTTATACTTTGACATGTCCCTTAAGATCGTTAGGGTATATCAAAGGGTATGCTTGAGTGTAGTAAGTTATATATGGAGATAATGAATGATCAATAAAGAATCTACCGCTTCTAGTAAAAGAAGAGAAAGTCCTATGTGATTCGATAAATGATAACCCAGGAATCCTTGTTCAAGGTGGAATGAAATTAGAAATGAGTTTCTAATTTACATTTTTTCGAAGTTGTGCATTTGGGAATCAAAATATATATAATTAAATAAAATAAGACTTGACAGTAATTCCATGCCTTATATTTAATTGGGACATTGTATAGTGGTAGGATTGAATTGTACGGTAACTATTTACTCAAAGGTTCTTTTATGATTAACGTTGAAATCTATATTATTTGAAAAGTCGTTGATCGCTAAAGAGGCTTATCCTTATTGTAGAATAAATGTTATTTATTTAAATGAATTAATAGTTTAATTTATTTATTTAAATAAGATTAGAATTGTTCAAATTCATTTATTCACAACCGGTTTAATATGGAGAACCTAAAGGGTCACACCATAAAAAAGAAGAATATTTATTTAAGAAGTAAATGTCATAATCGTAATAATAAGTTAAGTGTATTTAATTTAATCTATGGTGATAGAATAAATTAAATAACTTAATATTTATTATTTGATATTTTAGAAATATTAAATATAAATTAATAAGAGGAGTCTTATAATTATTATTACTATTATTATTAAGTTAATTCCTAAAGGGGTTTGGGAATTAATTAATATAAGTAATCTCACATATTCCTAATATAATTAGGAGACTAATTAATTAAAAGAGTTTAATTAATTATTCCTAATAAGATTAGGAAGCCTAATTAATTAAAGAAATTTAATTAATTAAATCAAAACCCTATTCTAAATGGTTTAGGAGGGTTCCCTACATCTAGAAATAAGAAAAACTTTTTATGGAGAGAGGTAGACACAAGTAATATGATTTTTCAAAAATTTGGGAGAGTACACCTTTTCTATTTGAGATAGGAAAAATAAGGGTTTAACAAAACACCATTTTTATTGAGTTTTTGTTCTTCCTTGGTGGAATACCTCTAGAGGCCAAACATTTGGGTGGCTAACGTTGATCAAAGAAACGAATCAATTCCGCGTATTCAAGGAGAGCACAAATGACTAGGAGTTGAACTTGTACCTAATGAAGTTCAAATCTTCAAGGGTATGATTCTGATTCTTTTCCTCTTTTGTTTATTTAATAATTACGAATAAGGATGATCCAGATATATGATTTGTAAAATTTTTTAAAAATATTTTTTATCATGCTTCTGCTATTTTGATTGTGTATACGAATATTAAAAACCAATCAGTGGCATCAAACCCAAACCTTTATGCAAGTTATTAATTGTTTAGATTAGATGTGTTTAGAACACTTTTTTGGGCATAATTATTGGTATAAAATCATGTTTTTGGAGAAAAATTTCATAATTCGCGAAATAGAGAACTGATTTTGCAGACAGAATTTGCAGCGCCTATTCGGTTTTAAAATGGGTAACTCGACGTTGCAGCGCCTAATTACAGTATGTTCAGGGCGCGGCAACGGTGGTCCCATTTTTTTGAAAAATGGGTGACCCAGAGCTGCTGCTCCTGAAGTCAGTACATTCGGGGCGCTACAACGCCGGTACCCAGATTTAAATAAATTTTATTTATTTATTTGATTTCTAATTAGGATAAACACTTTATTTTAGTTAAAAATTGGATTAAAATAAAGATGTTTATTTTAATTTGAATTAGATTTTATGCTGATTAATATTGCCCATTATTATATATATATATATATATATTATATATATATATATATATATATATATATATATATTAAATGTTTTTTTTATTGATGCATATGGTGATATGTATGATAATAAATGGGATTTATTATGGACTATTGACCAATGTGATTGATTTTTATTTTAGCTAGATGCATGAATGCATGCGATTTATTAAATGAGGTCTGCGTACCTCGTCTTCTCTAATTTTTTTCTTGATATAATTTCTATCTCCCTCCTATGTACTTCCCCTTGACTGCTGATCAATGTTTCTATTTAAATTAAATAGTTTATATAATATGGTTAGTTAGAATTACTTGAAGAATTGGAGACCAAGGAGCATGAAGCGAATGAAGACCTGTTTGTGATGGAACCCGAGTTTAAATAAAATAGTTATGTTTAAATTTAATTCTTACAACCCTAGGTTTGACCTTTTGATTCACTTGGTGGCTCTAGTGCACCAAACTAGAATAAAAGTCCATAATCAATCCGCGTAGAATATAGTATTCTACATGCATACTTATACTATATATAATATATATTATGCAACATGCTTTGCATGTAAAATAATATGGCGCGTATTTTGTATATATATATATATATATATATATATGTGTGTGTGTGTGTGTGTGTGTGTGTGTGTGTGTGTGTGTGTGTGTGCATGCGTGCTAAACAAGATGAGACTATTAATAACAAACCCCTCAAAAAATTATCTTAAGTCTAAAGCGTTCAAAGATATTTGGAATATCGAACGTCTGTGACAATCCAAATTTTTATAAGTTATTAAAATAAGAATTTAATAATTAAAATTCTTATTATGAGATGTTTTGAGTTTGAGTATGTATATATGAGTGCTATATATTTTAAAATATGTGATCTGGTGTGAATATATATATATATATATATATATATATATATATATATATATATATATATATATATATATATATATATATATATTGAGAAAGTGAGGTTTAATAGTTAAGTTAACTATTGAAGAAATTAAATGAATTTGGTAATTATTTTAAATATTTATTGAATTATATAAATATTTTAAATAATTTATTTATTGAGAAAAATAAATAATTTATAAAATTGTGGTATAATAATTTAGTTACGTGTGTATGATAATTAAATTAATGCAAATGCAAATTTTATTTTTTGAATATTTAATTTAATGAATTAATTAAATTAAATAAGTTGTTTAATATGAAAGAAAATAAGTATATTAAATAAAGTAATGTTTAAATCTAATTTATTAATTAAATTAGATATATGTAATTATTTATTAATTATAAGTATAATTATAATAAGATTATAATTATTATTAATTATTATTATTATAAGTTATTTAAATTAACTAAAGGTGTGACATGAAACTATATAATATAAGGTTATTTAAATAATTTAGTTTGGGGAAATTTGTGATTAGCCAAACAAGGCCTTGTGGCATTTGATTTTTCAACTGGCATCTTTTATTTTAAAACTAATGAGTACGTGGGGTGAGGGATGTCAGTTATTTTTTTTTCTACACTTCTTATTTTTCCCCTAAGGCTAGATAATAGAACTTCAAGAGAGAAACACAGAGATTAGAGAGAAAGCTTGGTTAGAGAAGAAGGGTTTTGGGGAAAAAGATTGCTCTTAATTTTGCTAGCATACAATCAATGGTTTAAGGTATAAATTTCTTCTAACCTATATGTTTTGATTTCTTTGTGGTTATTCCCTAAAAACTTATAGTTATGATTGAATTGATATATATAGTTGTATATATGGATTATAAATTGATAATGATCATATATGGTTAATATTTATACATGATTGTAGTAAGAGAATCCATGAAAATTATGATTGATATTCTTGAATTTTTGGGGAAAGGGAAGAAATTGGGGGAATGATTTCTTGGAATAATTGGTAATTGTGTTGTAAAGGGTTTATAATTTGTTATCTATCCTATGTAGGTATTATTTTATGATTAAAAACATGAAATTGGGTTGTAGTAGAAAGAATTCTTATAATAGTGTTTTTTCATGAAAATTGGCTTTTGAAAGTACAAAATTTTATTATCAATAGGTATTATAATCTGTAAAATTGGTGTTGGATTATGTTAGTATGTGTAGAAACGAAAACAACCCAATTGGAATGAACTAAAACGGAGTTAAAACGAATCCGTTGTGTTCGATTTCGTTAAAACATGAAAATAGAGTATGAACATGTGTTTTGGGTCAAATTTTAGGTTGGTTAATATTTTTATAAATTGTTAGAATTCTTGTATGTTGTAGTTCTATGAATTACGAATCCATAGAATCAAAAACGGACAATTTTGGATGTGTATAACTCAAGTTATGAAGATTAGTGGGAGAAAAGGGTCAAAAATCACAAAACACTATAATCTGGGCGAGGTCGAGCGCGGGCACACCACCTAGGAGCACGGGTGGGCTCCCAGCACTGCCAAATGGCGTGGACACGTTGGGACTATGAAGGAATTGGGCGCAAACCGCGCCCAATGTGTGTTAAGTGTGACTACTTTAACCTAGTTTAGTAAAATGGTCATAACGCTTTTTTACGAATTCCGATTGAGGTGATTCAAGATGATTCGGAACGAAGACGAATAGGTCTACAACTTTTATTCTTTAAGTTTTTCAATTTGAGGCTTGTAACAGGGGTCAAAATGGTAATCTTTAGGACTATTGTGTTTTCGGAGGCAATTGGAGGGCGTCGGGCATGCACGTATGCAAGTGTAGTGCTCTTGAAGATAAAAGATGTTGTTCTAAGTTATAGAACATGAATATTATGAATTATAATGATGCTTAACATTAATAAATGATATATTAGATAAGTTGTATACGCATACTAATCACACACAAGAGAGATAAATCGGGTGTGTGACGAATAAACGTCGAAACGCCGTAACAAATGTTAATAAACGTAAAAAGTGTTTTAAATTAAATGAAATAAATATAATAAGATATTGATTAGTGTTAATATAAAACCAATAAGTAGTCCTAACAAGACTTAAACATTTGAATGAACTTTAAATATGAAATACAGTGAGATATAAGTTGAAAGTTAACACAATCAAATTGAACATTGTGTATTTATGATAGGAAGGGTTATGAGACGTAGAGTAAAGTTTACATTACAACTACTATGCCTTGCTATGTGACTAATAGTTAATGTGAATGATTATATAATTGTGTAGGGCACATGAAGTGCATATATCTGTAAGTTGTTAAACTGTTATTGGTAAACAACGATCAAGACAAGTCTTTCAGTTCCTATTTGCTATGTGAATTTGATTGTTTTAAATCTTTATTGCAAAGAGCATGATGTGTTATATATATGTTGAATGTATGAAATGTTAAAGTCAATTTATGACTACGTTGTTTGACTAAAACATGCTGATTGGGTAAGGAACTCAATCTTTATACTTGTTATATGAATTGTAGCATGTATGTTATGTTAGTCCGATGTTTATAAGATATATGTTGAGCATGTTATTATGTGCTACGTGATGCATGAAAACTGTTAGATTTTGTTGGGCTGTCAAGCTCAACCTTGCAAATAACCACTTTTGCAGGTTCATGATTCAAGTTAAAGTTATGTGATACTTGAAGATTTACACACTTTGGTTGTGTTATTATTATTTGAACCATGTTTAGGGTTCTGAATTATGTATTAATATTGAATTGTAATATCGTTTTGCGATGTAAACTATTGTAGTATTAAAATGATTATGAGATATTTAGATGTAAAGGTTGAAGGTTTTGGGAATTAGAATAGTTTGTAATGGAAAATTTTAATTATTCCACAAATTTCAATGGTTGTATTATTGTTTAATGATGTAAAATTAGAGGTTGAATGCATTATTAATGATTGAAGTCAAGAATTAAATTGTATGATTTTTTGGGTCGTTGCAGTTGGTATCAAAGCTGTAGGTTATAAACCTTAGGTAGGAGTACCTTAGGCTATAACCTTAGAGAAAGAAGAAGAAGGGATTAAAACATGCTTAAGAGGATTCAAAGAAGAATCTCGCAGAGTTATAAGAAATATGAATGTGGGGTTACCCAACTCCAATAATAAGAATGTAAGGTGAGAACAAATAGACAATGTCTATAAGAAGAGATTGGTAAGGAAGTTAAGAATGAAAAGTTATTGTTGAGTATGGTACAGTTGTACTATTTAGTAGTTGTGGTGTGATATCTAGGCTAAACGATTCCTTCATAGAGCGGAGGTATATACGAACTAGCAACTCGGAACCTAGTTTGTTGGTTATTTGTGGGAAACCACTCAGCGTACCATATTGAAACTGGTAGAGACTCGAGGTGTACCAAGTCTAGAAAATGGTTACGTATGATGAAAATGTAGAACTTGAATGAAATGTTGAACGCTATAAATGAAGTTGGAAATTCTTAAAGCATGAATTGTTATATAAACAAGAAGATTCAAAGAAGAATCTTGAAGAGATATAAAGATAAGAAATGGGAGTTACCTAACTTCAATAGCCAAGATAACGAATAATGTTGTAAATGAAAGAAAAGAAAGGGGATGATAAAACAAAACGATCACGAGTTAAGAAAAGAATTTTAAGGGAGATGATTATAGAATAAGATCACGACGTGATCTATTTAAGTTATAGAAGAAAGATGGTCTGTAATATTTGAATAATTACAGCTTAATGCTATGAAGATAGTGTACTATGAAATAGTATGAGATAACTCACGAGGAGTTATAGATGATGTGATACGAGGAATTCGTATCGAGTAAAGAGCAAGTTAAGAGTAAGATAGAGTTAGGTGGGATTTCAATTGAGGACTCATATGATGGCTGAGTTGTACAAACCTTTGTAAGGGTGAGGGTTTTGTTCTTGCACTCAGTTTATCACATTGATAATCATTGGAATGTCAGTGTCGCGCTATGAATGTATATGTGGTGAAAAGGTGATTCTTTTCTCATGTGTATATTTGATAGTTAGAAACTATTAAGATTGGTCAGATATTATTAGGATTAGGTGCGGTTCTTAAAACTAACGCATATGGTAAGTTCGTGACTCATAATAATATGATATGTTTTGAACCCCTTAGCGAATGGACGCCTATGGTCTAACTAAGACAAGTTCTTAAAGTAATGTTATTGTGGCAAGTTTCCTGAACTTCCAATGTGCAACAAGTTTGATGAACTGGGGTATAATTAAGTTTTGAATGAAGAATTAAGGAGTAGGGGAATAGATAAAATTATTAAGCAATGGATCAGTATAGAAAGTGGAGACATAAGTTTTTCCAAATCTTCTAGCTATGCTAGACTTCAAAATTTTTGACATCAAGCTAAATTCGCACTATATGCCTTTTTAAAATGAATTTTTACTCTCAATGCATAGTGACAAATGTGTATGTGTGGACTTCAGGACACTGACGCATCGTTACCTGTTGAGATATGATATAACTAAAACTGATTTTCAAAGATTTTTGAACTATTTAAAGAATAGTCTATGCCAATTGTTTCGGCTAGACGAAAATGATTTGAAAATATCACAATGTATTTTATATCATTAATGCATCATGAAACCTGGTACAAAGATGATAAAAATGATGGAGTTATCAATGCAGAATTTTCTAGTGTTTGATGTGATCTAAGGATCGTCAGTCCCCTATAGTATGATATAGTATGACAAAGTCACAAAATGATGGAATCCTTAAACGGACTGTAAATACAGTACGGTATCATAACGTCATAAAAAGATTTTTGAGATTTTTGAGATTTTTTTGGGTATGGGATATATATATATATATATATATATATATATATATATATGTATGTATATGTATATTTTGATTGATGTCCAAATTATTGTAGAAGTCTATGCTATTTGATTCAGCTAGACGATTATTGAAAGATGTTAATGAAATTCAATTGCTCATTGAAAAGTTATGCCAAACCAAATTTTATTTGGTGCGGATTCAGATGTTGAAAAGATGAGGTGAACAACCCTATAAGGGGACATGTTTTCGGGGGCAATGGTTCCGAGCGTAACGCATATAGTCGTTACAAAACACTACGTTGCGGCCCAACGTAGTGGTACAATAGGCTGGCCACCTAGTGTACGCGAGGGGGGGTGTTTTTAGTCTTTATGATTGATAAACACTCTGGTTTATAGTGTGAGGGATTGAGTTGAAGCACTAGTACATCGAGAATAGAGTTCACGGTCTTGTGACCCCTCAACATGATTTGGAATCTTTTAAATTCCTGTTATTCATATCGCTTCCCAATTATTGAGCAATTACGGAAGATTATTGTTATTTAAGAAAGAAATGAAATTCCAGAAAAGAAGAGAAATGTGAAACTCTTAGAAGAGGAAGAGGTGAGGAATATGATGATCTTAGAAAGATCCTTAGAGAAAGAATTTAGTTGTAGAACCCAATGAATGAATAAAGTATTAATGTAAAATCTATTTTGATAGATTGAATGAATAAAGGGTAATAAATAAAATTTCGAGGACGAAATTCTTAGAAGAAAGGGTGAATGTAATATCCCGAGTGTTTATGATAACGATCCTTAGAAAAAGAAATGAATGAGTTAAAGAATATATAATATTTGATATATGACTGTGTTTAAGTGAAGGTTTTGGAATAAAACCTAAAAGTTGTTAAAGAAATGAATGAGTATATATATATGTAAAACTTTTTTTCTAAGTTAACGTGTTGAAGTTATTCAACGATAATTGTGAAAGAGATTTTGTGAAAACCAAAATTCTTATAAGGATTATAATCCAAATTTTTATAAGTTATTAAAATAAGAATTTAATAATTAAAATTCTTATTATGAGATGTTTTGAGTTTGAGTATGTATATATACGTGCTATATATTTTGAAATATGTGATCTGGTGTGAAGATATGTATATATATATATATATATATATATATAATATTTAGGAATTTTTTATGAATTTTTAATAATTAAAAACTATTTTTCTTTATTTATTAAATAAAATAATTCATTTTCAAATTAAATTGTCGCTAAAAGTGGCTTTAGGCGACAAAACCGTCGTCATAGGTGTTCTTGAGCCAAACCCAGAACTTTATAGGCAATGTGCAGGGTACCATGTTGGACCAGCAATTAATCTATGTTCATAGTGTTTTCTGGGCAGTCTAAAGTGTTAGTTATGTAGTATAAATGTAATACTACCATTATCAATCAAGTTTATAGCTAAACAACATAATAACAGAGAGATCTAAGCCCTATAAAATCTTGTCAGAGTTATTCTTCGTTTATGGGTTTTCCAGAAATGAAGAACAGTTCATGGTGCCTACTATGAGCCCTTAAATCTTTGTTTTATGTGCTTACTTTGCGTGATATAAAAGTTCAATCTTGTAGCATACATGTCAAGGTACCATTCTATAACATCAGATCAACATAACAACATCACACATGACAGATCAAGGCTAGTCAAACCTTGTCAAAAAAAATGGCTCTTAAAGGATCTGGGTTTTCCAGATTTGTTCTTCAAGTAGATTGGTCAACCTACTTTGACCTTGCATAACTTTGATTCTATACATGTTCTGGGTATTATAATGACTTGTGTGTGTAGTCTTCATGTCAGACTGCAAGTCTCAAACAATAACATTGTGACGCCCCCAAAATAGGTATACATCACCTATTTTGAGTCACCAAATACAAGGTACATAATACAAATACAACCTTAAATATACAACATGAGTTGCGAGTTTAATACAAATATTGTCTTCTAGACAGTATTTAAACTCAAATAAGTCCTCAATACATTTATTATCACAATATTTCATAGAATAGTGAAGACTACTAATGCTATCATCTGGACTGTCACTCCGTTCCCCGACTAGTCCCTGCTACGTTCTCATTTCCTGAAGAGAACAATAAAAGTAAAAGGGTGAGCTCAACTAGCCCATTAAGAAATATTATGACTAAGATAATGCAGAATAAATTATCATTAGCCTTCAATAGTGTTAAACTGATAAAATATAACAAACATCAAGTTTAACTGCAGCGAAACAAGTAATCCATTAGAAGAGTCAAGTAGAGAATAAAATCTACTATCTTCTATGATTTAAAAGGTTTTTCATTACTTTTATCGTTGAGACTCAGCTTAATAAATAATCCACATCATCCATGCACTACGGCCAAGGATATTCATTAGTATCACGACCACAAATTATCCATGCACTACGGGCCAAGGATATTCGTGTATTCATCAATGGTCATGATCATGCCAACAACTGTCCATCAATGCACTATAGCCAATGAGGATTTTTTACCACATCATTTTTAACATTACGGTCATGATTATACTAATAATCCCTGGTCATAATCATACCAAGTCCATCTATGCACTACAGGCCACAAATGACTTTCAACATATTATAAACATGAGGATGATAACAATGATATAAGAATTCAATAAAATAAGTTCAAGGATAAATTTTTAAATTTTTATAATTTAATTTATCCAGAAATCAATAACGTCCAAATTGTCAACATGATACTGTTTTATGGAGTAAAATTTAAGAATGCTCAGAAGAATATTTTCATGAAAAGATACTGGATGTAGCGCAAATATCAAGGATATTCCACTAATTTCATGGAGTATAGAAGCCAAAACTTTAACCAACTGAGTATAATAGGATATATGAAACCGCAAATGGATTTTTGTCCGTCATACGGTAATCCACGTAGACAGATCATTTCCACAATTTAATAAGGAATGAATATTAAGGATCTTCACCATGCATGCTGTAATCCATATAGACAGGCTATTCCAACTGAATAATAAAGAATGGAATAACAAAAGAATTCACCACGCATGCGTAATCCGCACATACATGGTATTCCAACAGAATAATAAAGAATGGAACCAGGTCATGCGTAACCCGCACAGACAGGATATTCCAACAGAATAATAAAGAATGGAACCAGGTCATGCGTAATCCGCACAGATAGGATATTCCAACAGAATTCACCAGGCGTGCGATAGACCGTACAGACAGGTTATTCCAACAGAATAATAAAGAATGGAATAACAACCCTTATGAGTATTAAAAGAAAATAACTCTCTTCATGAATACGAAAGAATAATACCCCTTACCTTAGAAGAAACTGGATACTGGAATAGTGAGGTAGTAGACTTCTCTTCTTCTTTCTCTCTATAATTTCTCTCTATAATAATTGCTCTATAGCTTTAGTGAATCGGTGAGAAATGAAGGAAGAATGAGCTTCTATTTATAGGAAAATATAGTTTCAATAATTACACGTTTTGGGGCTCAAAATAGTACAGTATAATACCTTCATCTTTTCTTTTATTTTTAATTTAGTTCTGCAAGTATTATCAAACTTGCACCACCTCCCCTAATAGTAAATCATGTGAATTAATAGTAAATCATGTGACTGAATAGTTCTAAACATGTGAAAAAATAATTACAATATAGTACCTTCATCTATATCTCTATTTTTAACTTAGTCATGCAAGTATTATCGATCTTGCACCAACTCCCCTAATAGTACAAGAATGTGAATCAATAGTACACAAATGTGAACAAATAGTTATAATCATGTGAATTAATAGCAATTAATTGTTCATTTATCCGATTAATTACCCGACTGGTCATTATAACTTCCAGACATTAATTAATATCGAAATAAATGTCGATTTCCACTAACACTAATAATTCTCACACAATGGAACTATCAATTTTATCTTTAATCAACACGAACTTATTCATCATTAATATTATAACTCACAATATTTAACAATCAGGTCATTCCCAGGAAAGATGGGGCTTTTTGATAAGGATTTCTCCTTATTGGCGCGCTATTAGGTGACCAAATCTCTCATTGAAAGAACTTCTAGACATTGTCAATATTGCAAATAATAATATGAATAACTTTGTCGTTTCAATTATTGATTTAATCATATAACATATTATACAGATGATACTGTGACAATAATTGAATCAATAATATGAGAGATATGATGCAACAATTACTGCAGCAATAATTGAATATAACTGAGTGACTTCTCACGTAAGCATCAATAATCAATATCGTGTGCTACTTTGCAACCATGCGTATTACTGTACTTTTACTACTGTGTAGTTCAACAGTTTTAATGGTAACACTTTCGCCGTTATTTTTATAAAAAGATAATTATGTCATTTTCTAACTACGACAAAACTTCCGTTGTGGGGTCCACCAATGATTGTGCTGTCCTACGAATATTACTTGTTAAAATGAATATTCCCTGACCAATCGAATATTATATAACAACTTGTATACTTTGTAAAATTTATAAATACTATCCACAACTATAACACTATCTCAAATCCACACCATAATATTTAAAAAATTATTTCGAGAAAATAAAATCTTTATTCATAAAATTTAGGGTCTTACAATCTACTCTCCTTATGAAATTTCATCCTCGAAATTTTCATACGTACCTAGTATGCCGAATAAGTGAGGATACCTTGACTTCACTTCAAATTCTAACTCTTGAGATATAACCTTTGAATGTTGAATACGATCCTTCTTATCCAAGATTTTAACACATATCTCCTCATACGTTTAATCTTCTACTATCTCGTTTATTTCTAATTCAATAATGTGGTTCGGGTCATCCATATATTTACGTAACATCGATACGTGAAAAACGTTATGAACACGTGACATACTTGGCGATAAAACAAGTCTATAGGCCACAGTTCCTACTCGATCAAGGATTTCAAATGGGCCAATTAAATCGAGGGTTGAGATTTCCTCTCTTCGTTGACTTTTGCTTCTAGAATAATGCCCTCTTGAACCTTCTTCTTCACATTCATCAGCTCGGAGTATGTAGCTTGCACGGATTTAACTTCATCGATTAAATTCGATTCTACTCGTATATTCGTTATCTTCACGTGGGTCCTTAGAGTCTTTAACTCTATCTTCATCATTTGTAAGTTATACGAAATGGGTTTTTGTGTTAGCAACATCGCACTCGTAAACATATACGATCTTCTACTCAACGCGTCAGCTATCCCATTCTCTATTCCATGATATTGAATCGTACGATCGTAATCTTCAACAGCTCGAGCCAACGTCTTTGGCGCATGTTACGTTCATTTTAGTCGAAGAAATATTTAAGGGTTTTAGAAATGGGTTTTGTACTGGGGTTAATACAAAATTCGATTTCACGCTCTGGGGTAGGCTAGGAAGTCTTCAGGAATACGTCAGGAAATTTATTAACAATAGAAATATCATTCAAAATTGTGACTCTCATCCAAGACTTGGATAACACATGTAATGAAGGTTTCTCCTAACAGAGTTTCAACCGATAAGTTAAAGTCTAATTTCTCCGGAGTCAAATTTAAACGTTGAGCGCAAGCAAGAGAGATAAAGGAATGGATAGAACTGGTATCTAATAAGGTATAGACTTCGTAAGAATTTATAATTAACTAACCCGGGTTAACTTCGTTTGGGTACTCGCTTTTTTATAAGTCACGAAAAACGCTCTCCCTAAAACCACCGACTTTGTTTTGTCTGTATCCGCCTTTGGTGCCACCGTCCTAGCAGGACTTGACTTTGGTGCATGACAAAATCAGGCTAGGTGACCTTCTTTCCCATAATTGTAACAAGTTTTGGACTTCATCGTGCAGCTTGGACTGATATGTCCCTCCCCTCCGCATTTGAAGTATACAATTGGTGGTCGTTCTCCTTCCTTGAAAACAGGTGTTGGTGCTGCTGTCTTTCCATCGTTGTTAAACCTTCTCTTCTTGAAATTTCCACTTCTATTATCTTGGCCATGATTACCACCGAAGTGGTTACCATTCTTGGCATGATAATTTCCCCACGATGGTTATCATTGTTCCGATGGCCGTTGCCACCGATACGATTATTATCGTGTTGTTGCTCGTTATCCTTTTGTTGGGCTGACTCATTATCTCGCTTAAATAACTGAGCCCTATTCAATACATCTGAATATAAACAAAGTTTGTCAGAAATGAGGTATTGACATATATTGGGTTTCAAATCTCTTAGAAACATTCGCGTCATTCGCTCCTCATTATCGACCAAATGGGATGCAAACCGGGATAACTCCGCAAATTTAGACTCGTATTGCGACACAATCATATTATTTTGCTCCAACTTGATAAACTCCACGCCCTTCATGTGACGAATACTTTCGGGAAAGTACTTGTCATTGAACAGTTCTTGGAACTTCTCCCAAGACATCTTGAGTGCGTCAGGCTGGGTACGTTTTACAGATTCCCACCAGTAATCTGCCTCTTCACGTAACATAAAGGTAGCGAAGGGAACCTTTTACTCCTCTGAGCATCCCAAGACATCAAATATCTTGGTGATCTGCTTTAACCACGTCTCTGCCTTAGGTGGTTCTTACTTTACCAAAAAGTCCGGCAGTCCCAGCTCCTTGAACTTCTTAGCGGTGATCAGCCGTGGGTTGCCATTGTTTCCACCTGCATTTTGAATAGGAGTCTCTCTCGCCTGATGTTGCATAAATTGCATAAAGCCTCTGATCATCCCATTGTTCATCATCCGATCAGTGTTGTTGTTTACCTGAGGATTATTGTCTTCCTGTTGCACATTATCCTGGGTATTGATCGTTGGTGACTCAACGGTCTCATGTGCTTCATTGCTGATCTCAACATTTTCAGATGCCATTCTCAAACACTGTCACAAAACAAGGGTTAATTGATATATCACATATTATCCCTATACTCTGACCGACCAATTAAATACCAAATAAACTTAGGTAGGTCATACTAGCGAATAAATTTCCCGTCTCTCCCATCCTAGTTCTTGTCTCACATCTCAGCCAGGGATCATATCCCTAAGCTTTAATACCAACTATGACACCCCCAACATAGGTATACATTACCTATTCTGAGTCGCCAAATATATGGTACAGAATACAAATACAACCTTAAAAATACAACATGTGCTGTGAGTTTTAATACAAATATTGTCTTCTAGACAGTATTCAAACTCAAAATAAGTCCTCAAAAATTTATTATCACATTATTTCGTAAAATAGTGAGGACTACTAATGCTATCATCTGGACCGTCACTCTGTTCCCCGACTAGTCCCTGCTACGTTCTCATTTCCTGAAGAGAACAATGAAAGTAAAAGGGTGAGCTCAACTAGCCCAGTAAGAAATATTATGACTAAGATATGGCAGAATAAATTATCATTAGCCTTCAACAGTGTTAAACTGATAAAATATAACAAACATCAAGTTTAACTACAACGGAACAAGCAATCCATTAGAAGAGTCAAGTAGAGAATAAAATCTACTATCTTCTATGATTTAAAAGATTTTTCATTTCTTTTATCGCTGAGACTCAGCTTAATAAATAATCCACATCATCCCTGCACTACGGCCAAAGATATTCATTAGTATCACGACCATAAATTATCCATGCACTACGGGCCAAGGATATTCGTGTATTCATCAATGGTCATGATCATGCCAACAACTGTTCAACAATGCACTATAGCCAATGAGGATTTTTTACCACATCATTTTTAACATTACGGTCATGATTATACCGAATAATCCCTATTCATAATCATACCAAGTCCATCTGTGCACTACATGCCACAGATAACTTTCAACATATTATTAACACGAGGATCATGCCAATGATATAAGAATTCAATAAAACAAGTTCAAGGATAATTTTTTAAAGATTTATAATTTAATTTATCAGAAATCAATAATGTCCAAATTGTCAACATGATACTGTTTTATGGAGTAAAATTTAAGAATGCTCAGAAGAATATTTCCATAAAAAGATACTGGATGTAACGCAAATTTCAAGGATATTCCACTAATTTCATGGAGTATAGAATCCAAAACTTTAACCAACTGAGTATAATAGAATATATGAAACCGCAAATGAATTTTTGTCCACCATGCGATAATCTACGTAGACAGATCATTTCCACAATTTAATAAGGAATGAATACGAAGATCATTCACCATATATGCGGTAATCCACAAAGACAGGTTATTCCAACTGAATAATAAAGAATGGAATAACAGAAAAATTCACCAGGCGTGCGTAATCCACACAGACAGGTTATTCCAACAGAATAATAAAGAATTGAACCAGGTCATGCGTAACCCGCACAGACAGGATATTCCAACAGAATAATAAAGAATGGAACTAGGTCATGTGTAATCCGCACAGACAGGATATTTCATCAGAATAATAAAGAATGAAATAACAATAGAATTCACCAGGCATGCGATGGACCGCACAGACAGGTTATTCCAACAGAATAATAAAGAATGGAATTACAACCCTTATGAGTATTGAAAGAAAATAACTCTCTTCATGAATACGAAAGAATAATACCCCTTACCTTAGAAGAAACTGGATACTGGAATAGTGAGGTAGCAGACTTCTCTTCTTCTTTCTCTCTATAATTTCTCTCTATAATAATTACTCTATAGCTTTAGTGAATTGGTGAGAAATGAAGGAATAATGAGCTTCTATTTATAGAAAAATATAGTTTCGATAATTGCACGTTTTGGAGCTCAAATATTACATTATTATACTTTCCTCTTTTCTTTTATTTTTAACTTAGTCCTACAAGTATTATCAAACTTGCACCACCTCCCCTGATAGTAAATCATGTGAATTAATAGTAAATCATGTGACTCAATAGTTCTAAACATGTGAAAAAATAATTACAGTATAGTATCTTCATCTATACCTCTATTTTTAACTTAGTCATGCAAGTATTATCGATCTTGCACCAACTCTCCTAATAGTACAAGAATGTGAATCAATAGTACACACATGTGAACAAATAGTTATAATCATGTGAATTAATAGTAATTAATTGCTCATTTATCCGATTAATTACCCGACTGTTCAGTGTAACTTCCATACATTAATTAATATCGAAATAAATGTCGATTTCCACTAACACTAATAATTCTCACACAATGGAACTATCAATTTCATCTTTAATCAACACGAACTTTTTCATCATTAATATTATAACTCACAATATTTAACAACCAGGTCGTTCCAAGGAAAGATGGGGATTTCCGATAAGGATTTCTCCTTATTAGCGCGCAATTTGGTGACCAAACCTCTCCTTGACAGAACTTCTAGACATTGTCAATATTGTAAATAATAATATGAATAACTTTGCTGTCTCAATTATTGATTTAATAATATAACATATTATACAGATGATACTGTGACAATAATTGAATCAATAATATAAGAGATATGATGCAGCAATTACTGTAGCAATAATTGAATATAACTGAGTGACTTCTCATGTAAACATCAATAATCAATACCGTGTGCTACTATGCAATCACGCGTATTAATGTACTTTTACTACCGGGTAGTTCAACAGTTTTAACGGTAACACTTTCGCCGTTAATTTTTTTAAAAAGATAATTCTGTCGTTTTCTAACTACGACAATACTTCCATTGTGGGGTCCACCAATGATTGTGCCGTCGTACGAATATTTCTTGTTAAAACGAATATTCCTCGACCAATCGAATATTATATAACCACTTGTATACTTTGCATAATTTATAAATACTACCCACAACTATAACACTATCTCAAATCCACACCATAATATTCAAAAAAATATTTCGAGAAAATTAAATCTTTATTCATAAAATTTGGGGTCTTACAAACATGGCCTAAACACTTAACAGTAGCATGATCTAAAGACTTCAAAACGTTGTCAGAGGCTTCCTAGGTTTCTTGGTTGCCCAAAAATCTAGTTTTCGTGCTCGGTCGACACACTTTGATCGCTTACATCTTTCAATCTATACATGATCTGACCCTGTTTCCAGTTCCAGATCATAGTCCACATAACAGACTACAAGTCTATAACCTTAAACACACATAACACTTAACATAGAGTGATCTATGAGCCTTGACATTTGCTTGTCAGACAACATTTTTAGAGTTCATGATCAGTTTATAAAAACTCATTTTCGTGCATATAGATGTTATGGATCTGTGATGTAGCAACCCATATCACTAAATAACACCCTCTAACACAACTTTAAATAATAAATCATAACATTAACACAAATCTTTGAATATTTTGAAATTTTAGGGTTTATACCTCTTTCTAGCCTTGATCTTGAATATGATCATCATGATCTGATCTTGGGATGCTATGGCTCATACTAAGGACTGATCCACTTATTATTTTCGTGGGTCTAGAGAGAGAGGCTTAGTTGAGTGTTGGTGAATAAATGGGACATTCTTTTGACTTTTCCCTCTCCTTGATTTATATAATTTGATTCAATGTATCTAATACAACAAGTTGGCTGAGATTGGTGAGATTTTTAAGCACATTGGAAACTTTAGTTGGTGACTTACCAATATTTTGGCTAGATCTATACTCCAACTTAATAAAGAATTGCATAAGGGCATTTTAGACCTTTAGCTTATAAATTTAATGGTATATTGGTCTTTTGATCCAACCCTTAGGGTTTAACACTTAGGGTTTGGATTTTAAAATAGAAAATTTAAGATTTCTAAATTATTATTTGGATTTCCAAATTATATTAAAATTTCCTAATCATATTAGGGCTTGCTAATCACGATTAATGTTTCCTAATTAAAATTATAACTACTAAATTAACAATTAGATTTCCCTAATTGTGCAATTAGGGTTTCAAATTTAGCAATTAGGGTTTTCTAACTAATTTGTTAGGTTTTCCCTGAATAGAATTATAATCATAAACACTTCAGCCTTTTAGATCCCAATTAGGGTTTTCATATTTCGAATTATGGTTTCGGATTCCCGGAACTAAAATTAGGGTTTCCAAAGCCGGTACTAGGGTTTCTTATCAATTGTTAGGATTTTCAAACTGAACATCGTTGTTCTTAATATATATTTAGGGTTTGTCACTGATATAATTTATCTGATCAACCCTTGACCCTGATCCACAAATTATACAAATATATAATCATATATATAGAACATATACACTTATACACTTAATCTTGAATAATTCACCATAAAAATTTTAAATTCATAAAATTCCTTCCCAAAAATATTAAATCCACTTATTTTCTGTCTAGGTTTATTATTTAACCTTAATTCAATCTTTTAAGATTTTAATAAATTGTCTAAATTCTCGGGTTGTCACATTTACCCCTTCTTCTAAAAATTTTATCCCCGAAATTTACCTTACACCTTTCATACTCATCACCACATGCTACCCACAACATTACTCACAAGATTTAAAATTTTGAAATCGTATTGAGGAGTCATACAGACCATGAATTTCATTTTCAAAAAGGTTTTATGGAAATTCATCCGCAAACCATCATATCTTACAGACACAGAGGGTGATTAGCCCGGTATGCCCTGTACTGGCCATGTACTGTTGGTTAGATATGTTTCTCGTCACTTCCATAGGCACAAAAATTTTTCCCCAGTCTTATCAGATTCCTCACCAAAACTATCCGGTTCGGGAAAATTTTCAAAGAACGCTTAGAATTTTATAAATGTTGGTCTAGCCGAATCAAATAGCATAAACTCATATCAATAATCAGTTTTAATCGAAATATTTATCTATAGCCAAACCTCGTTGGCAAATTATAATTTTAAAAATAGTTTGAAAATGACGTCATGATGTCGTACTTTATTAACAGCCCGTTTGAGGATGCCGTAATCGAGTGACATTATCATAACACATCATACAATAGTGGAACAACGATTTTTAGATCAAATTCAACACTAAGTATTCCTATATTGACAACTCCATCAACTTTTTATCATCTCTGCAGCAGGTTACATGATACATAAGTGATAAATAAAAATATATTTTGATATTTCAAATCATTATCGTCTAGCCAAAACAAGTAGCATAGACTATACTTTAAACCGTTCAAAAATTGTTGCAATTCAGTTTTATCATTTCAACAGGTAATGATGTGTCGGTGGCCCGAAGTCCACACATACACAATGGTCACCAGAAGTTGAGAATAAAAATTCATTTCCAAAAGGCACATAGTGCGTATTTAGCTTGATGTCAAAAATTTTAAAGTCTAGCATAGCTAGCAGATTTGGGAAACCTATGTTTTCACTAATAATTCATTGCTTAATATTGCTATGTATTCCTATTATCCTCAATATTCCATTCACACATAGTTCTACCCAGTTCGTCAAACTTACCACACTTATGAGTTCATGAACTTTCCACAATCATATGAGTTTAAGAACTTGTCCTAGACAGACCTTTAGCGTCCATTCGCTGGAGGGTCCAAAAATATTTCATATAATTATGAGTCACAAACTTACCATAAGTATGAGTTTTAAGAACTCGAACTTAACCTTATATTCTCTAACTATACCCTACCTATCTATTATACACCTGAGAAAAGAATCACCTTCTCAATAGGTATATATCAAATAGCGCGACACAAATATTTCAATGATTATCAGTACCAGAAACTAACTAGTTTTTACACCAAGTACAATTCCCCGCCCATAACAAGGAATCGTACAACTCAGCTACTGACATGAGTCCTCAATTGAAATCCCCACCTAATCTTAACTCCCTTCTCAATATGAATTTCATTTAATCCGTATTCATAATCCTTTCCTGAATTTACCTCGTACCAAATCATAGTACAACTGTCACACAACAATCTTGTTGTAAACTTTTCAATCATTTGATTGATTCTTCTCCCTGCTATCACCTTATTAGATCATGGGGTGATCTCATCGTATATATTATGATTCATTTCTATACTATGATCGGTTTATTTTACGATCTCCTATCCCTATACTTTTAGTCTTTTAGACTCTATCCATTTGTCACTACTATTCACCTTTATTATTAGAATTAGGGAACTCTGAATCTTTATAACTCGTCGAGATTTGTCTTTGAATCTTACCAACCAACTAACTATATTTGAGTTAGTGCTTATCCTTATCACGGCGGTTATTAGTATCAGGTAACCCTACCTAAGGTTTATAACCTACACCTTTGATACCAACTGTGAAGTCCCTAGATCTGGGTCCCAAATCACCAAGGATCTGGTATAATCAAATTCAATAACTATTGCGGAATATATAATCATAATTTATTTATAACTATGGCGGAAGAATTTTAATTGTAATATTAAATATTTATTGAATTATATATAAATATTTAATGGATGTGTTTATCGTTGAATAAATATTTGTTTAATTGATTTGATTTTAATTGGTTAATTATTTGTTAAATAAATAATTAATGAGTTAAGAAAATTATTATTATATTGATATTTCAATTTGATGGTTAATTATTTGTATTGAGTTATGTGATTAAATGATTTATTTAATTAATTGTTATTTGAATTAATTAAATTAAATATGAAAGCTTGTTTAAATAAAGTGTCACAAATAACTATATTATAAGGAGTTATTAAAATAAATTAAAGTAGTTTTAATTTAGTTTTATCCAAACAAGGTTCAAGGATATTAAGTGTTTAATTTTTAAATGTTTTTTTTGCCAAACAAGGCCCTACGACTTTTGAAATTCTTTTAATTTTGAATTATATAAATAAAATATAATTAAAATAATAAATATAATATATGTATATTATATACGTTTCTTTTAGTAACTGATATTAGTTATTAGGATCATTATGGTTATCAATTTTTTTCAGTTTACGCTTAAGTTAGTCTATATTGGCTACACTGAGAAGAGAGGAGGAAGAGTCTGAGAATTGATAGAGCTTGACACAGTGGAACTTGAGGGAGATTGAGAGGAAGCTTAAGGATTTCAAAGCTACTTCAGTGGTGTTTGTAAGGAGTTATCACGCTAATTGAAGGTATTTTCCCTAATTATATATGAATATGCAAATATGAGTTTTTACGGCATAAACCTTCTAAGTCTGTGAATTCAATTTGCGGAATTGTTGATATGTATAACTGTTAATTGTGGTTATATGAAATATATTACTAGAGTTTATGTTTAAACAAGAATTGCATGCTAATTTCGGTTAAACAGTAGAAAAAATTAACGACAATGTATCTTTTATGCATATTTTCTCATATGGCTTATGTAAGTACAAAAATTAGTGATTAATTTGTATGCTAAATTATAAATTGAAGCTTATATATGCTAGTTCGTTAAGAAACGAGCATAACGTAATTTGAATGAAGTGATTTGACCAAGTATTGAAATCATAATGATGATTTTTGGGATGAATATCAAAAAAATTGAGTTTTATATGAAAAACATGGAATTTGAGAAATAAACCTAGCTGAAATTGTTGTTAAATGGTTTTAATTGGTGAAATATGTTCACAAATATGTTTGTGATAGTTCTATACCATTTTTACATGTTATTATTACTGTTTGGTGGGTGAAATTCGTGTTAGTTAGCTTAAGAAAACTATCGTAGCCATGTTCTGCAGAAACTGGAGTCTGTGCATAGCACGACCGCAAAGTCTCTGGGCGCGGCCGCGCAGTCGCGCGCGCGCGCTGCAATCCAGTATAAAACTGGTGCGGCCGTGCCAGTGCCCAGTTTTAGACAGTGAAGTCTGCTAATTCTGCAGACTTTGAACGTTCAATGTGTTAGGTTTGTAATATTCATGAACGCAATCAAATTGCACAAAATAAGCGAAAACGTGAAAAATTATAGTTTTAAAATTTTACAAACCATATACCCGGATCATCCTTTATGCACAATTATTAATTAAACGAAAAGATAAAGAATGAGAATCATACCCTTGAAGATTCGAGCTTCCTCAGGTACAAGTTCACCTCCAAATCTTTTTCGTGTTTAACTTGAATCCACCGGGTTGGGTTCCTTCCTTTGATCAACGTTAGCCACCCAAGTGGTTGGCCTCTAGAGGTGATCCACCAAGGAAGAAGAAATATTCAAGAAGAAGGGTGGTTGGCTAAACCCTAGTTTTTTATCTCTATAGAAAAAGAACGTACTCTCCAACTATTGGAATTGCGTATGTTGTGAAAAAGTCAACAACCACTCTTCACCCATAATAAGACTCCTCTTATTTATAGATGTAGGCAACCCTCCTTAACAATTAAGGAATTGGTTTTTATTTTAATTAATTAAATTCTTTTAATTAATTAGGCTCCAAATCTTATTAGGAATAATTAATTAAACTCTTTTAATTAATTAGTCTCCTAATATTATTAGGAATATATGAGAGTACTTTTATTAATTAATTTCCAAACTCTTTTAGGAATTAAATAATAATAATAGTAATAATAATAATAATAATAAGACTCCTCTTATTAATTTATATTTAATATTTCTAAAATATTAAATAATAAATATTAAGCTATTTAATTTATTCTATCACCATAGATTAAATTAAATATACTTAACTTATTATTACGATTATGACATTAACTTCTTAAATAATTATTCTTTCTTTTATGGTGTGACCCTTTAGGTTCTCTATATTAAACTGGTTGTGAATAAATCAATTAGAACAATTCTAATCTTATTTAAATAAATAAATTAAATTATTAATTTATTTAAATAAATAATATTTATTCTACAATAGGGATAAGTCTCCCTAGCGATTAACGACTTTTCAGATAATATAAATTTCAACATTAATCATAAAAGAACCTTTGAATAAATAGTTACCGTACAATTCAATCCTTCCACCATACAATATCCTAATTAAATATAAGACATGGAATTACTGTCAAGTCTTATTTTATTTAATTATATGTATTTTGATCCTTAAATGCACAACTCCAAATAATGGAAATTAGAAACTCCTTTCTAATTTCATTCTGCCTTGGTCAAGGACTACTGGGTTGTCATTTATCGAATCATATAGGACATTTCTCTTTTTTTACTAGAAGCGGTAGATTTTTTATTGATCATACATTATCTCCATGTACAACTTATTATACCCAAACATACCCTTTGATATACTCTAAGGGTCTTAAGAAATAAGTCAAAGTATAACTCATTATACACAAGATACTATGATGATCACAAGTCCAAGGATTACTTGTACTACTATCACTACAGGAATTCTTATTGACAGGCAAGTAAAACTCCATTAGGTATTCCTTAGCGAGCCACGTTCAGTAAACTTATTCTCTAATAAGCACCTACATATTTGCTATAGTGTCTCCACATAAATGATCATGAGATCAATCATCCTCATCCAATGAGCAAGCAACGTATGTACCAATCTATCCGGATTCACTAATCCCCAATTTAGTAATCCAATGATTGGGAACTATTTTAGTTTTAAGCTTTCTAAGAATTCAGATCTCATTAGAATGATCATCATCAATATTCTAAAAGTATTGCTTAAAACTATGGGTTTATCACATATTATAAAATAACATCATGTAGATAATTAAAAGCCTTTAATAAATTAATATTTTTTTATTAATAAATGAATAAGATTGTTACAAAGTATATGCTTTATCATCAAACATGATTGGCTTATGTGCATACTACTTTTAATCTCCCACTTGCACTAAAATCAATCGTCATGGTATCTCATACTCTTCTTCTCTAAGTGACGATTATCCTGCTGTTGGATAAGCTTCAGTAAATGGATATGTAATATTGTTCTTGAGAATCCACTATCTCTATAGTGATTTCCCATCTTTCAATGATTCTTTAATCAAATGAAAGTGCTGCAACACATGTTTGGATCCAAGATGAGACTTAAGAACTATTCTTAGTTCTGTAATGAACTTTTCATACAAATAATCAACTTGCAGCTTCATTTATAGCTATATACTTTGTCTTTATCACTAAACTAGCAACTCTTTGCTGTTTGGAACATTTTCAATTTACTGCACCACCGTTCAAGGTAACGCTTTATCTTAATGTGGATTTTCTGTCATCTTGGTCTGTCTGAAAAACTTGAGTCTGTTAAGTCTTCTAGTTTTAATTTAGACTCACCATAAATTTTAATCACATCCTTAGTGATAAGTACTTTAAGATTTTTTTCACTGAATCATAGTGAACTTCTCCAGAATATGACTGATCAACATTAGGTCACGTACATTTCATTGCATACATGATAGTTATTTATACGATCTCTCTTTTTGGAGTCTTTGGGAACTATTAAGAGAGATACACTCCGTGGCTCATCAACATGAGACATCTTTTGGAGTTTGTTCTGCTAAAATACTTTAGCATCAAATGAATATACGTTTCTTGGGTTAAGTCGAGCATCCTCTTGAATCTATCTATATATAATTTATCCCCAATTACGATACTCTTCCCAAATCATTCATGGAGGAATGTTTAAACAACTTTATCTTTACTGATTGTAGCATTGGTATGTCATTCCTTATCCGTAATATATCAATATACAATACCAGGAATGTCACAACGCTCCCACTGACCCTTTTCTACACACTAGGTTCATTCTTATTTTTGATAAAATCAAACTCTTTTGATTATTTCATCAAAACGAATGTTCCATTTTTGAGAAGCTTGCTTCAATCCATTTCTCTGAGTGTCTACAACCCTTACCTCATCGTATGTAACTGGATCATCATCTTCTATGATGCGTACCTCATCATCATCATCTATGATGAATCCATACCTCCCATGTATCTTCGGTACTATTCTAGATTTACGATTCGGTTGTGGTACAATAGGTCTATCTACATGTTCCTCTTATTTGACTTATAGTGTTTTGTGGTTCTTGAACTCTTCAAGATCTATTATCCTCCCATTAGCCCTTTAATGATAAATAACTTTATCTTTGAAGGCAGTGTGTTTCGTAACAAACACCTTTTTCTAAGTAGGATTATAGAACATATACCCTAAACTTACTTTAGAATGTCCCACAAATATACACTTGTCAAATCTTGTCCCAAACTTATCCTTTGAAACCTTTTCACATAAGTTGGACAACCCCTTATCTTGACATACTTAAGATTAGCAATCCTCCCTGTCCATAACTTTTATGGAGTCCTGGGGCCGGATTTTGAGGTTACCATATTCGTAGATATGCAGCCATCTCTAGGACATTATCCCTGAAGGATACTGGAATGTCGGTAAAATCAATATAGACCGCACCATGTCCAACAAGGTACGATTTTTCCTTTCAGATACATTAATCAATTATTGTGTATCAGGAGGCGTCCATTATGAGAAAACTATTTGAGATGATTTAGAAACTCATTGCACAAGTATTCCTACCTTGATCCGATCAAAGAATCCTAATACTTTGCCAATTTGTTTCACTTTTGAATTCTTTGAAACTTTCAAATAATTCATACTTGTATTTCATCAAATACACACATTCAACTCTTTGAATGATCATCTCCTTTTCTTATACTAATTTGTTCAATATGCGAAATTATTTTTACGTAAGTCGAGTATACTAAATCCATTAAGTAATATTCCAGTTCTATACAAAATATTATTATTATAAATAGAACAACAATTGTTCTTAAATATAATACTAAATATTTCATTGTCCAACAATAAAATGGAAATAATGTTTTCAACGAGAGCTGGAATACAATAACAACTTATTGACTTAATAGATTTGTCCGTAGACAGTGCTAAACTATAAGTTCCTGTGGTTGCAGATGCTTTGAGCAGGAAAGGTCGGGAGAAGTTGATGCTGATAACCACTCAGGAGGAGCTTATTTCAGCAATGACAAAGCTAGAGTTGTAAATTAAATTTCCAAAAGAATTCGATGAACGATTATTCCAGATAGATGCTAGTCCAACTTTGGTAGAAAAAGTGAAGAGTGCTGAACTACAAGATAAAGAATGTGAAACGATCAAAGAGAAAGTGGTTGAGGGTAGTGATGTAAAATACAAGATCGATACCGAAGGACTACTACGGTTCGAGGAAAGAATTTGGGTTCCAGCAGTACCAGAGCTTAAAGACGAAATCTTGACCGAAGCACACAACACAAGATATTCGATTCATCCAGGAAGTACGAAGATGTATCAAGATTTGTGGCGACATTTGTGGTGGCCGAACATAAAAAGAGACGTTGCCGAATGTGTGGCAAAATGTTTGACATGTCAAAGAGTCAAGGCCGAGCATCAAAGACCAAGCGGATTACTTCGACCGTTAGAAATACCAGAATGAAAGTGGGAACACATCACAATAGATTTTATGGTGGGTCTTCCAACTACTCAGAAAGGATGCGATGCGATTTGGGTGATAGTGGACAGACTGACGAATTCATGGCACTTTTTGCCAATAAAGATTAAATTTAATCTTGATCAATTGGCAAGGTTGTACGTTAAAGAGATCATTTCGAGGCATGGAGTGCCAGTGCCAATTGTATCAGATAGAGATCCACGATTTGTGTCAAACTTCTGGAAGAGACTACAAGAATGTATGGGAACACAATTGCGAATGAGTACATCATACCATCTGCAAACCGACGGGCTAAGTGAACGAACAATCCAAACGTTGGAAGATATGCTGAGAGCATGCATCATGGATTTCAAAGGGAGCTGGGAAGAACATTTATCGTTGGTGGAATTTGCCTACAACAACAGTTACCACGCGAGCATCGGCATGCCACCTTACGAGGCATTATACGGCAGAAAGTGTAGAACTCGACTATGCTGGGATGAAGTAGGTGAACACCAACTGTTAGGACCAGAACTGGTACAACAAATTGCTGAGGTTGTCAAACTCATCAGGATAAGATTGGTAGCAGCCCAAGACAGACAGAAAAGTATGTCGATCAACACAGGTAGAATCGCGAATTTGAAGATAAACTTTCATTTTCCTAAAAATTTCACCTTGGAAGGGGAAAATTCGTTTTGGCAAGAAAGGAAAGCTCAGCCCAAGATTTATTAGACCGTTCTAGATACTACGAAAAGTGGGGGAAGTGGCTTATGAGGTAGCTCTACCTCCAGAGTTGGAAAACCTTCATAATATTTTTCATATTTCGGTGTTACGACTGCATAAACCCGATTACAAACATGTGATCGAATATAAACCGTTGCAGTTCAGTAAAGATTTGTCTTATGAAGGGATTCCTATCCAGATAGTCGACAGAAAAGAACAAGTGCTAATAAATAAAGTGATACCTTCTGTGGAGGTGATATGGAGGAACCATAATGTCGAAGAGGCTACGTGGAAACTCGAAGCTGAAATGATGAAGAATTACCCTGAGTTATTTGTTTAATCTATGTCTACGATTCTGGAGACAGAATCTTTGTAAGTAGGGAAGAATGTGACGATTTGATTGTTTGAATTGTGATTCTGAGGACAGAATCCTTGTAAGGAGGGAATATTATAACATTCCAGAATTTTAATTGTAATATTAAATATTTATTGAATTATATATAAATATTTAATGGATATGTTTATCGTTCAATATATATTTGTTTAATTGATTTGATTTTAATTGGTTAATTATTTGTTAAATAAATAATTAATGAGTTAAGGAAATTATTATTATATTGATATTTCAATTTGATGGTTAATTATTTGTATTGAGTTATGTGATTAAATAATTTATTTAATTAATTGTTATTTGAATTAAATAAAATGTGACAAATAACTATATTATAAGGAGTTATTAAAATAAATTAAAGTAGTTTTAATTATTTTTATCCAAACAAGGTTCAAGGATATTAAGCGTTTAATTTTTAAATGGTTTTTTTTTGCCAAACAAGGCCCTATGACTTTTGAAATTCCTTTAATTTTGAATTATATAAATAAAATATAATTAAAATAATAAATTTAATTTATTTATATTATACGTTTCTTTTAGTAATTGATATTAGTTATTAGGATTATTAAGGTTATAATGTTTTTTTAGTTTACGATTAAGTTAGTCTATATTGGCTACACTGAGAAGAGAGAAGAGAAGTGTCTGAGAATTGATAGAGCTTAATAGAGTGGAACTTGAGGGAGATTGAGAGGAAGCTTAAGGATTTCAAAGCTAATTCAGTGGTGTTTGTAAGGAATTATCATGCTATTTGAAGGTATTTTCCCTAATTATATATGAATATGCACATATGAGTTTTTACGGCATAAACCTTCTAAGTCTGTGAATTCAATTTGCGGAATTATAACTGTTAATTGTGGATATATGTGATATATTGCTAGATTTTATGTTTAAACAAGAATTGCATGCTAATTTCGGTTAAATAGTAGGAAAAATTAACGACAGTGTATGTTTTATGCATATTTTCTCATATGGCTTATGTAAGTACCAAAATTAGTGATTAATTTGTATGCTAAATTGTAAATTGAAGCTTGTATATGCTAGTTCATTAAGAAACGAGCATAACGTAATTTGAATGAAGTGATTTGGCCAAGTATTGAAATTGCAGTGAAGATTTTTGGGATGAATATCAAAAAAATTGAGTTTTATATGAAAAACATGGAATTTGAGAAATTAACCTAGCTTAAGTTGTTGTTAAATGGTTTTAATTAGTGGAATATGTTCACAAATTTGTTTGTGATTGTTCTATACCATTTTTACATGTTATTATTACTGTTTGGTGGGTGAAATTCGTGTTAGTTGGCTTAAGAAAACTGTCGTAGCCATGTTCTGCAGAAATTGGAGTCTGTGCGTAGCGCGACCGCACAGTCTCTTGGCGCAGGCGCGCAACCGTGCGGGCGCACTGCAATCCATTATAAAACTGGCGCGGCCGTGCCAGTGCCCAGTTTCAGACAATGAAATCTACTAATTATACAGATTTTGAACGTTTAATGTAACTTAGCTTAATGTTAGGTTAATGTGAGAGTCATGTAACAACAAAGTTAAACAGAGTCATGTTAGGTGGATTGTAAATTTAAAGTTGTAAAAGTGATTAGTAAGTTACGAACGTGTTATGCGTAACTTAGTTTATACAATGAATGTTAGATAAGTGTTGTGATGTTAACACTTGGGAATTCTGAAATATATATGGTAGCATAATACTTGTGCTAAAATAACAAGTTTTGCTAGTAATGCATTTTATATTGAAAAGTGAATATTAGTATGTCTAATAGATGTTGTGGTTTTAATATTGTGTATAGGTGAACGTGAGTTTTAATATTTTAGCTTACACTCGAGGCAAGTTTTCTAACTCTACATTTTCGTTGATTTAGTTCTATTATTACATTGTGTAACTTCATTCTTTTGATTGAGCAAGTTTCTAAACTTCTCTTTTTACATTGAGTAAGTTATCTAACCTTACATTTACATTGAACAAGTTTCTTACTTTAATCTTTCATTAATCAAATTCTTGTATTCCTCATCATTATTTAAACAAGCTAGCTATGACTTAAACTTTATTCAAACAAGTTTTGAATTCCAATATTTATTGATGTATTCTAACTTGTTTATTGTTAGACAAGTTTCTTTATTGTCCTTCATGTACGATGAATGCAATTTTCTTGAATTCTAATTTTTAATGTTGAATTATCTTAGTTCATTTACTTGACACAAGCCATTCTCATAACGAGCAAGCTTTAACTTCAGCTTGCTATTACTTAATGTATATTCAATAATTATGTTATTATTGATCAACTGTTGTGTTATCAAACACTATTGATTCAACTAGTCCTCTAGTTGATGTTTGTTAAACTTCAAATTACCCTTGAAAACTTATCCAAACCAAACTGTCTTTGGTGCAGACTTGTACTCTAAATACTGAGATGAACAACCCTATTATTAGGGGTTTACGCTTAGCGTTGAAATATTTGTGCACAATACATTGTACGAAGGATTGACCCCCCTAAGTACGTGGAGTCCTTATAGTCATATGATTGTTAAAGTTAAAGTTGAAAGATTACTTATAACTGTGGACATGGTTCGTGGTCATTAGACCCTCAGTAGTATATTTTAGAATGTTAATAGAACATATCATTCAGTTCTATTGAGCCTATTATTTGGCAAATGTTGTAAAGTTATTCATTCTTATTTCAAGTGAGCTTTGTTTGCTCACTCTTGCTTATATAACCATTAAAGCTAAGGATGAGAAGGTAGATGTACCTAGCACCAGTAAGGGCAAGGGGAAGATGAACAAGTTTTGAAGACTTGTAATATGTTGATAGTTTTATCAGACTTTAATTTGATTGATGTAATAAAGTATTTATTTAATTTCTGTATTTGAATGATTGTAATTAAAGGTTAGATAACCTGGGAGATAATGTTTTTATTAATGTAATCCTGTATGGGCAGGTTTTAGTATTCAATTATATTATGATTGGGTAGTTAGATATGAATGTTTTGATTAAGTGAACACCAAATCTTGAGGTAATGAAGTACCGGGATTGGGGGTGTCACAAGTTGGTATCAAAGCTTTAGGTTATGAACCTTAGGTAGGGAAAATCCTTAGGAAGTAACCTTTGAAAAGATAGTGATGATAAACTCTTATCGAGTTTTAAGGCAGAAGTAATAAAACACTTATGTGCTTATGTGTTTATAACATATGTGCTCGTGAGTGTCGAGTAGTAATGATTAATAATTAAAACTTAAAATTTTGTTGACAGGATGACTAATGTCGGAGAATCCAGTAAGGATAGGGAGGAGGGACCTCAGATGCCTATAGAGGAGGAGCCTCGCGATATTCAGGTTGCTTGGAAACAATTACTGCCACCGGAGTCAGCCCCGTTGGTCACAGTGGTTTAAGATGAGGATGATGATGTGGAGACAGATGAGGAGGATCCCATTGAGTTGCCACATGAGAATGAGGATGACGAGGATGAGGAGGAAGAGACTCCACTAACCTCGATAGGCGCTCGTATGTACGATGAAGTCTACGACCGTAACGTGGAACTTCAGGATACAATTAAGGAATTACAAGAGATAGTAGTTGAACAACAGACTGTAATGACACAGAAAGACGATGAGATCTAGGATCGTGAGGAACGACTGACTAATGTCGAGAAGAATCTAGTACAGACTGAAGGAGAGAAAGAACAACTGATTGAGGAGGTCGCAGAACTGAGGAACAAGCTGAAGGAAGAGGCTACTAAGAGGGCAAGAGCCGAAGACGCATACGAGGAAGCGTTTCAACGAGCCGGGATAGCAGTGAAAGACGCACAAGCAAAGAGAATGAAGATGGAAGAAATGAATAGAGTATTCAAATACCGTGGTTAATCGAGCTTAGGATCGGGTCATGGGTTATCCGATTCAGTTCGAGACTCTGCCATTATATGTATTAGATCGCAGAACAATGTTACGGATCATGGAGGAAGAACGTAGTAAGGCTAAGAAGTATCTTAGTAGAACATCGTAGTTGTTATGCGATTAATAAATGTTAAATAAATTGTAAATCCCATGTGTTATGTAACCTATGGAATATGATTATGATGTTGTCCTGAAACTTTTGTAGTTCAGGAAAGTAATGTAAATAGCAGTGACGCTATTGTTTTATATTTTCAAAGAAATTATGAATAAATAAAAGTTGTTATTTTATTCAAAGTGTTATGTGATTATGTGGCTATTTTTTTGTGGAGACAAGTTAAGTAGAAATTACTTAAAAGAGTTAAATAATAATCTAATGAGTTTATTTTTATCAGAAAATGCCTCCCAGACGTCAACCACCACGATAGAGAACCACTGAAGGAACCAATAACGACAATTTTGATGTTAACCCCATTCAACAACTAGTGACGCTACTAACAGGAGTGTTACAGAATCAACCACAGAACCAAGGAACAACGTTTAAGGATTTCATGGTGGTTGGACCACCTGAATTCCGTGGGTCCATGAATCTAGTCGAGGCACAAACCTGGATTATGGAGATAGAAAAGGTGTTCGATGTTGCTAGGGTAGGGGGTGATCAGAAGACTGCTTTCGCAACATTCATGTTCAAAGCAGAGGCTAGTTATTGGTGGCGGGATAATAAATCTCATGAAGGGCCAGAGGTGATGACCTGTTATAGGTTTAAGGAGATATTCTTCGATACCTATTTCCCAGAGAGTTCGAAGAGTCAGCTAGAAGTGCAATTTTTGGAACTGAAGCAGTGAATGATGACGGTATTTGGGTATGCCGCTAAATGTAACAAGTTGGCGAGGTTTGCGGCATATCAAGTCAGCACGGACGAACGCAAGGCGAAGAGATTTGAACAAGGACTGAAGCCCTGGTTGTACAGTAGGGTCTCCGTGTTCCAATCGAAGACTTTCGCAGAAGTGATGGATAAAGTAATACTCGCTGAAGGTGGAGGCAAGGCAGTGATAAAGTTTAATCAGGAACAGAAGAAGAAGAAGAATGAGGTGGAGATTATGAATGGAGGTGGTAGTGGTGGAAACAACAACAACAACAATTTGAAGAGGAAGTGGAATGGAAGCGTGGGTATTAGAAACCAGCAGGGTAACTAGCAAAATAAAAAGTTTGAAGCATGTGCCACATGTGGGAAGTTTTATAAAGGTGCATGCTTGATGGGGAAATGAGTATGCTTCAATTGTGGTCATGAGGGTCACATCGCCCCAAATTGCACTCAATATAAGAAGAACGTGTGTTTCACGTGCGGATCCAAGGATCACTTTGCTCGTGAATGCCCTAAGAAGAAGGCTGGAGAGGCAACCAGAACCAATTGAGGTAACAATAGAGGTACATGGGCCATTGCGGGACCTACAACATTAAACAAACCCACAGCCAGAACCTTCAACTTGACTATGCAATATGCTATTCAAAGGATGTGGTGTCAGGTATTATCCCAATCAATGATATAAATGCTTATGTATTATTTTATTCGGGTGCTACTTGCTCGTTTATATCTGATGAATTTGATAAGAGGTTAGGATTGCCTAGTGAGGAGCTGAATTTCCCTTTGAACATAGAAATTGCGAATAAGGAAGTAATCCCTGTTAGGTTTGTATATAAGATTAGTAGGGTGAACATTAAGGAGAAAATCTTGATGGTAGATTTGATTCCGTTTAGACTTGGAGAGTTTGATGTTATTTTGGGAATGGATTGGTTGTTCAGATATGGAGCGGTAATTGATTACCAAAAGAAGTTTGTAAACCTTATGACCCCGTCAAAGGTAGTATTTTATGGTAGTAAGTCGCCTAGACAAATGAAATGTCTGACGATTATGCAGGCCAAGAAATTGTTGAGTCAAGGCTGTGTGGGCTATTTAACTTACATAGTCGATACTCAGAAGAAGAGTGTGAAACTGGAAGAGATACCAGTGGTGAGGGAATTTGAGGATGTGTTTCCTGAGGATTTACCAATACTTCTGCCTGACAGAGAGATTGAGTTCGTGATCGACTTAGCGCTGGGAACAACACTGATGTCGAAGGCCCTGTACAGAATGGGTCCGGTAGAAATGAAGGAACTGATGGTACAATTACAAGAACTGTTAGACAAGAAGTATATTCAACCAAGCGTTTCACCGTGGGGAGCGCCAGTGTTATTCGTGAAGAAAAAGGATGGGTCGATGTGTCTTTGCATTGATTATAGAGAATTGAACAAAGTCACTATTAAAAACAAATATCCATTACCAAGATAGATGACTTGTTTGATCAGTTGAAGGGTGCTACATACTTCTCGAAAATAGATTTCAGAAGTGGGTATCACCAATTGAAGGTAAGGAAGGAGGATATACCTAGACCGGCATTCAGAACTCGATATGGACATTATGAGTTTCTGGTGATGTCTTTTAGTTTAACCAATGCACCTGCTGCATTTATGGATTTGATGAATAGGGTGTTTAAACCATTCTTAGACAAGTTTGTAGTGGTATTCATCAACGACATTCTGGTGTATTCCAAAACTCAAGAAGAACACGTGGAACACTTACGTTTGACATTGGAAACACTAAGAAAAGAAAAATTGTACGCAAAATTCTCTAAGTGCGAATTTTGGCGAGATCGTGTACAATTTCTTGGGCACGTGATTGACAATGATGGGATTTCAGTGGATCCATCAAAAGTGAAAGCTGTAATCAATTGGGAACAACCAAAAACACCATCAGAGGTAAAGAGTTTCTTGGGACTGGCCGGTTATTATAGAAGATTTATTCAAGATTTTTCTAGGATAGCCACTCCGCTAACAAATTTGACCAAGAAAGCGGTAAAATTTGTTTGGACGGAGAAGTGTGAAGAGAGTTTTCAAGATTTGAAGAAGAAGCTAAGTGTGGCACCTGTGTTATTATTACCAGATAGTATAAGAAACTTTGTGGTATTTAGTCATGCCTCACATAAAGGGTTGGGTTGTGTTCTTATGCAGAACAACGAAGTAATTGCGTATGCATCAAGACAACTGAAGGATTATGAGAAACGTTATCCGACTCATGATTTAGAATTAGCTGCAGTAGTATTTGCTCTGAAGATATGGATACACTATCTCTATGGAGAAAAATGTGAGATCTATACAAATCATAAAAGTCTGAAGTATATTTTCACACAAAAGGACCTGAACATGCGTCAAAGAAGATGGATGGAATTGATAAAATATTACGATTGTGAGATCTTTTATCACCTGAGCAAAATGAATGTGGTTGCAGATGCTTTGAGCAGGAAAGATCGGGAGAAGTTGATGCTGATAACTACTCAGGAGGAGCTTATTTCAGCAATGACAAAGCTAGAGTTGGAAATTAAATTTCCAAAAGAATCCGATAAACGACTATTCCAGATAGATGCTAGTGTAACTTTGGTTGACAAAGTGAAGAGTGCTCAACTACAAGATAAAGAATGCGAAACGATCAAAGAGAACGTGGTTGAGGGTAGTGATGTAAAATACAAGATCGATACCGAAGGACTACTACGGTTCGAGGAAAGAATTTGGGTTCCAGCAGTACCAGAGCTTAAAGACGAATTCTTAACCGAAGCACACAACACAAGATATTCGATTCATCCAGGAAGTACAAAGATGTATCAAGATTTGAGGTGACATTTGTGGTGGCCGAACATGAAAAGAGACATTGATGAATGTGTGGCAAAATGCTTGACATGTCAAAGAGTCAAGGCCGAGCATCATAGACCAATCGAATTACTTCAACCATTAGAAATACCGAAATGGAAGTGGGAACACATCACAATGGATTTTGTGGTGGGTCTTCCAACTACTCAGAAAGGATGCGATGTGATTTGGGTGATAGTGGACAGACTGACAAAATCAGCACACTTTTTGCCAATCAAGATTAAATTTAATCTTGATCAATTGGCAATGTTGTACGTTAAAGAGATCATTTCGAGGCATGGAGTGCTAGTGTCAATTGTATCTGATAGAGATCTGTGATTTACGTCAAACTTCTGGAAGAGACTACAAGAATGTATTGGAACACAATTGCGAATGATTACATCATACCATCCGCAAACCGACGAGCTAAGTGAACGAACAATCCAAACGTTGGAAGATATGCTGAGAGCATGCATCATGGATTTCAAAGAGAGCTGGGAATGTGACACCCCCAAATCCTGATACTTCATTTCCTCAAGATTTGGTGCTCACGTAATCAAAACATTAATTTCTAACTACCCATTCATAATATACTTGAATAGTAAAAGAAAACATGCCCATACAGGATTAAATTTAAATAAACATCTCCCAGGTTATCTAACCTTTAACAACAATCATTCAAGTGCGGATAAATAAATAACTTCATTACAATCATTGAACCAAATTCTGAAAATAAACTATCAAACTATTACAAGTCTTCAGCATTTATTCATCTTTCCTTTTCCCTTACTAGTGCTCGGTACGTCACCAGTTTCAACTTTAGCTGTAAGAAATTTTACAGGCAAGAGTGAGCAAACAAGGCCCACTTGAAATAACAATAAGTAAATCATTAAACTTTTACATCAATTGCCAATATCAGGATCAATAGAACTGAGCAATATATTCTATTAACTTTCTGAAAACTTTAACATTTACTGAGGGTCTAATGACCACGAATCATGTCCACAGTTATAAGTAATCTTTCAACTTAAACTTTAACAGTCATAAGACTATAAGGACTCCACGTACTTAGGGGGATCAACCCTTCATACAATGTATTGTGCACAATCATTTCAACGCTAAGCATAAACCTCTATTAAAAGAGTTGTTCATCTCAGTATTTAGAATACAAGTCCGCACCAAAGTAAGTTTGGTTTGGATAAGCTTTCAAGAAAATTTGGAGTTTAACGAACATCAACTACGGAGTAGTTGAATAAAACCAATAACACTATACTATAGAATAATCGTGATTGAACCAATCATAGCAAGTCATGCATTAGGAATAATCTAACATCATACAATTTGAATAACTATAGCATACCTTGCTTGAACAACACTAAGCCAAGGTTAATTAGAATTGAATAATAAACATGCATAGCAATTTAGTTATACATGAAAATTCATAATCGTAATACAAGAATAACTTGTTTGTCCTCAAACCAAAGTCTAGACGACTTACATCATTATAAGATAATCGAATTGAAAACAATAATTAGCTCAATTATAAGATAGAGTTAGAAAAACTTGCACAATGAAGTTTTGAATTAGAGAACTTGCCTTTAGCACAAGCTAAACCATTACCACTTGAATTAATACCCTATACATATGCCATACCGACATAGTTAGTCATTACCAACATTGTATATTTATATAAACAAATGTATTCATCATATGTGTTAAATTACCCATTCACATAATCCACTATGTTACAAGTAGGTAACACTTAATAACATGATCATTCATAGTTTAATACTACTGAAATTATCATTTAACATTATTATTATCAATACATAACATTTATTTTCAAGTTTTGTACTCTAAAACAAAACTGTCAGAACATTCTGCTAACTTGCGCTGCGGCGCCACAGTTTACACAGTGGTTCGCGCTGCGGCGCTGAGTTGGCGCTGCGGCTCAGGTCACAGGCCATTGGTTGCCGCTGCGGCGTGGCGCCGACGCTGCGGCGCAAGATTTGTACTGCTAGACCGCGCTGCGGCGCCAGAGACCAGAATCCGGCGACCAAACTCGACAACAGCATGAACAAAAGCCAAATTGGCCAAAAAGCTCGAATCTAATAGACTGATTATCATATAATACACATATAAACTTCATATAAATATATTTTGAAGACTTCTAACATGTTTCTACTCATAAAATAACATAGACATCAAATATACAACACCCAATTTCAATATTTTTGACAAAAACTCTATTTTTGATATTTTCAAAGAAAATCAACACTGTGATTTTGTTTTTCAACCAAAACACTAAATTTAAAATATCATGATTATGATTTTACATACTCTAGCAATTTCAAATATCAATTTATCAATTTAACAACTAATTAAACCTTAATTTCTATTTTAAATTAAGCCATACTCATATATTTTTCATATAAACACTCTGTAATATATTTGCTTCTACAAAACACATACATACATGAATTACTATATCTATAATCATATATAACTCATGAAATAACCTTATAATAAATAATCATACTAAACTATATTCACAACAACAATTTATCTTTTATAAAAATTTCACAGAGAACTTTTTGGGAAGAAGAAAAACTAAGCTTTTAAAGAAAAGGTTAAGCTCCTACCTTTGATTAAGAAGATGATGGCTACTTTTGATTATCAATGTCTTTTCTCCAATTCCTTTATCAAAACCTGTTAGAATTTCTCTCAAATTCTCTCTAATTTTCTTCCTCTCTTCTTTTCTCTCTGTAAATTTTCACTGAGCCTTTCTTCTCCCTAACTCTAACATATATAGAATATTATAACGTATATAGTAATAATATATATTAATGATATAATATAAGTACTGATATAATTATATCAGTTATGTTTTTATTTAAAAATCAAAAGCCATAAGGCTTATTTGGCTAATCAAAATAATATAACTCATTAACCCTTACACCTTGTTTGGAAAATCTAATTAAAATAAATGGATTAATCCTTATACCTTGTTTGCTAAAATATTATTAGATTAAAGACTTATTATGCAATAAGACATGTTTGGCAAAAACTAAATTAAAGTCCTTTAGCTTATCTTAATAACTCCTTTATAGCAAAGTTATTAGCCACACTTTTATTTAATTAATAAATCAATTAAAATATTAATCTATTAAATTACTTTAGCACATAATTTAATATCACATAACTATAATTTCTTTTATAATTATAATTTTATTTAACCAACTAATATTTTAAATTACAATTTTCCATTTAAAATATTATAATTTATTTAAATCACTGTAAGCTCTCTAGCTTACTTATTAAATTAATTTATTATATAATCTCATAATAATTAATTTCTTAGCTCCTTAATTATTTATTCAACAAATAATTAACTAAACCACATCAACTCAAATTGCCACTAAATACTTATATAATTCATTAAATATTTAATATTGCAAATAAATATTTGATATTTAATGTAAGACCCCAACTTTTATAAATAAAGATGAATTTTTTATAAATATCATTTTTGAATATTATGGAGTTAATTTGATATAATGTTATAGTTGTGGGTAATATTTATAAATTTTGTAAAGTAAGCAAGTTGTTTTAAAATATTCGTTTGGTCGGGGAATATTCTTTTTGTCGGGGAATATTCGTACAACGGCACAATCATTGGTGGACCCCACAACAAAAGTATAGTCGTAGTTAGAAAACGACAAAATTATCTTTCTATAAAAATAACGGCTGAGGTGTTACCATTAAAACCGTTAAAACTGTTGAACTACCCGGTAGTAAAAGTACAGTAATACGCGTGGTTGCATAGTAGCACACGGTATTGATTATTGATGCTTACGTGAAAAATCACTCAGCTATACTCAATTATTGCTACAGTAATTGCTGCATCATATCTCTTAAATTATTGTCATAGTATCATCTGTATAATATGTTATATTATTAAATCAATAATTGAGACGTTGTGGTAAGTTTGGTTATATTTTTATGGGGGGGCCATATGTCATCATCTAAGAGTCTCTTCGTTAATAGTAATTACCGTCGTCAATAGTATTTACCTTGGTCAATAGTAATTACCTTCGTCAATAGTATTTACCTTGGTCAATAGTAATTACTTTCGTCAATAGTAGTTGTCCCTTCAATATTACCAAGAGTCATTTGACCCTTCGTTAAGACCAAGAGTCATTTGACCCTTCGTTAAGACCAAGAGCCACCCTCAGTTTTTCTATAAATAGAGGCCTAGGGCTTCATTATTTTTCACGAATTCATTCAAGCTATAGAGAGAAAAAGTATAGAGAGAATAAGAGAGAGAGAATAAAAGTATTCTGCTACTTCACTTTTCCAATATCCAGTTCTTTTAAGGTAGGGAATATTATTTCTTTTATATTCATGAAGAGAACTTCTGTTATTCCATTCTTTATTATTCTGTTGGAATAACCAGTATATGCGGTCTACCCTATACTTGGTGATATTCTTCAATTATTCTGTTGGAATATCCTGTCTGTGTGTTTTACATCGGACTTGGTTCCGTCTTGTTATTATTCTGTTGGAACATCCTGTCTGTGTGTTTTACACCGGACATGGTTCCATTATTTATTAATCTGTCGGAATATCCTGTCTGTGCGTTTACGCCGGATGTGACGCCCCCAAAATAGGTCCAATCCATCCAACCCATTCTGAGTCGCCAAATACATGGTACAGAAAATAACTACAACTTTATTATTACAATTGTCGTGCAAAATACGACAACACATATACTGTGAGTTTAAATACAAATATTGTCTTCTAGACAATATCCACACTCAAATAAATCCTCATTACAATTATTCAAACACTATTTTACAGAAATAGTGAGGACTGCTAATACATCTTTCTAGAACCATCACTCCATACCCCGACTAGATCCTGCTATGTTCTCACCTCCTGAGAAGAAAAATGGAACAAAAAGGAAAAGGGTGAGCTCAACTAGCCCAGTAAAGAATATTATGACTAAGATAATATACAACAAATTATCGTTAGTCTTCAACAGGGAAAAATCTGATAAAATATAATCGACAACAAGTTTTAGATCAACAACTGCAGCGGAAACAGCAAACCATTAGAAGAGTCAAGTAGAGAAAGAATTCTACTATCTTCTAAGATTTAAAAGTCCATCATCAATATTTTATCCCTGTAACATCAATTAATAATCATCTTTAACCAAATATTTATCTTTGCACTACAGGCCAAAGATATTCATTTGTATCATCAGTCGGTCATGTTCATCTCAACACCTGTTCATCTTTGCACTACAGGCCAAAGATATTCATCAAGTAATTATACATCTTTGCACTACAGGCCAAAGATATTCAGTAATATCATCATTTAGGACTGAGGATGATGAAAAATATCTTAAAGAGAACGAATCCAATGAGACAGAAGGACAAATAGTAGGGATTCGTATAACAGTTTATCCAAGATCAATAATACTTCATAATAATCAATTGTGAAGCAGAATTCAAAAATAAAGATCAAAACATGGATACAATCAAAGATAGTAACCATAATAGACATCTTGGACAAAAAGGAAAAATTTTATTTTTCGGTGAATAGTGCCGTATTCGTGAATAGTGCCGTATACGTGAATAGTGCCGTATACGTGAATAGTAACCCCCGACACAAAAAGTTCCAAATTTGATAAAAACTCATATCAATATTTCAGCATAATGATATTGAAGAAAATAATATCATTAAGAAGAAAATAATATCCCTTACCTCAAAATATCAGTACTTCTGGTCGGAATACCGGTATAAGGCTGAAAGAAACTTGCTCTGATGAATAGAAACTCTCAAAGTATCTAAATACTCACAAAATACACTCAATAATCTAGAGAGAGAAAGAGAGAAAACTTGTTTCTGGTGTAATTTTCAATTCTAACTTAGCCCTCTATTTATAGGAAAATTTTGGTAGGTTTGACCTGCAACCTGATGGCTTTACCTGCTACTATTCCCACCTACCACATTTGAAATATAATTCAGCACATTTCTTCACCAACCACAAGTGGGGCCCACCAATTCTAGAATTTTCCATCAAAATGATAAACTCCGAAAATTCAACAATTTCTGAACCAGTCATCTTGTAAAATTCATAATAAATCATACGTTCATTTTTAACGGTTCAAAATTTGTGGGCATATACTCAACTTATATATGTATAACATATCCAAAAATTACCACGATCCAACGGTCGGATTAAAAATTATAACCCCCGCAAAATATCTCAAAAACCCTGATTTTTAATACCTCCATTCCGACAAAAATATGGATAAAAACCTCAACATTAACTCCTTCATTTTTAACCAAAAAATATATCCCTCATTTATATCCACATAAAATAAATATTTCCTTATCATATGAATCAATAATTAATTATTCATAAATAATATTACAGAATCACATTTATGACAACCAGGCCGTTCCCAGGAAAGAGGGGGCTTTCCAATAAGGATTTCTCCTTACTGGCGCGCAATTAGATGACCAAACCTCTCCTTAGACAGAACTTTCTAGACATTGCCAATAATGTTATCTAATAATATTATTCAAATAATATGAATTATTGATCTGATAAATGAAAATACTGTGCAGCACAATTATTGAAACAACAATAATATAAAATATCAATGCAACAATTATTGAATCAATAAAATAAAATATTGAACAGTAATCACTGTAACAATTATTGAGTAGTGCCTTCTTACGTACGAATCAATAATTCAACTATACTGTGCAATCCGTGTGCTACTATGCATCCACGCGTTATTACTGTATTTTTAACCACCGGGTATTCCAACAGTGTTAACGGTAACAACTACGCCATTATTAATAAACAACTTATACTTGTCGTTTTCTTCATCCAATCGCTTTCCGTTATGGGGCCCACACAAGGCTGCGTCGTCGTACGAATATTCCCCGACAGCAAGAATATTCCACGACCAACCGAATATTCACCGACCAAAAATAAATATTTTATAACCACTTGCTTATTTTGCAAAATTTGCACATTTCACCCATAACCAAAGTATTATATCAAATTAACCCCTTATTATTCACAATAATATTTAGAGAAAATTTGATTTTATTCATTAATAAGTTGGGGTCTTACAACCTCCCCTCCTTATGAAATTTCGTCCTCGAAATTGACGTACGTACCTGATGTTTCAAAAAGGTGAGGATACCTCGCTTTCATTTCTGATTCCAACTCCCAGGTCATTTCTTCAATAGCATGGTTTCTCCACAAAACCTTAACTTGTGGTATAACCTTCGTGCGTAGGACATGCTCTTTCCTATCCAAGATCTTAACAGGTACCTCCTCGTACGTTAAATCTTCAGCTATCTCGTCTGGTTCTAACTCAATAATGTGGTTCGGGTCTTTAACATATTTACGAAGCATAGATATGTGAAAAACATTATGAACACGAGACATGCTTGGAGGTAATGCGAGTCTATATGCCACATTTCCTATTCGCTCAAGAATCTCAAATGGACCAACAAATCTTGGATTGAGCTTTCCTCTCTTCCCAAATCTTGTAACTCCCTTCCATGGTGCAACACGTAACAATACATGATCCCCAATATTAAATTCCACGTCCTTCCGATGAAGATCCGCATAACTCTTTTGTCGATCCTGTGCCGTTTGTATACGTTGTCGAATCGTTTGGATCTTCTCTGTAGTAATGCGTACCAATTCTGGTCCCAACAATGTTGCTTCACCCACCTCGTCCCAGCATACTGGAGAACGACATTTTCTTCCATACAACGCCTCAAATGGAGCCATACCTATGCTCGCCTGATAACTGTTGTTGTAGGAGAATTCCACCAATGGTAGGTACTTATCCCAACTCCCTTTGAGATCTAAGACACAAAGTCTTAATAGATCTTCAAGAGTTTGAATAGTCCTCTCTGATTGTCCGTCCGTTTGAGGATGGTATGCTGAACTGAATCGTAAATCCGTGCCCATAGCTTTCTGCAAGCTAACCCAAAATCGTGAAGTGAATCTTGGGTCACGATCCGAAACTATGGATACTGGCATGCCATGCAATCTCACAATCTCGTTCACGTACATACTAGCAAGACGTTCAAGGGAATAAGTCTCACGTATCGGCAAGAAATGAGCGGACTTGGTTAATCTATCAACAATAACCCAAATCGCATCTATGCCTTGAGAAACCTTGGGAAGACCTGTAACAAAATCCATAGTAATGTGTTCCCACTTCCATTTCGGGATCTCAAGTGGTTGCAATGGACCCTTTGGCACTTGATGCTCCGCCTTTACACGTTGACAAGTTAAACACCTCGAGATAAACTCCGCGATCTCTCTTTTCATATTGCTCCACCAAAATGTATGTCGAAGATCGTGATACATTTTGGTACTCCCAGGATGGATTGCAAACGGTGTGTTGTGTGCCTCCATCATTATTCTATGCTTCAAGTCAAAATCGTTAGGAACACAAAGTCTGGAGTTGACTCGAAGTATTCCTTCTTCATCGATTCTTGCTTCTGGAATAGCACCTTCTTGCACTTTCTTCTTCATACGCATCAGCTCTATATCCGTAGCTTGAGCAGCTTTAACTTTATCGATTAAAGTCGGTTCTACTCGTATATTTGATATCATCATGTGGGTACTTGGAGCCTTCATCTCTATCTCCATCCTTTGCAAGTCATACAAAATGGGCCTTTGTGTTAAAAACATTGCACTCGTACCCGCATATGATCTTCTACTCAATGCGTCAGCTACTACGTTTGCTTTTCCAGGATGGTATTGGATGGTATGATCGTAATCTTTCAACAGCTCAAGCCAACGTCGTTGCCGCATGTTGAGTTCCTTTTGGGTGAAGAAATATTTGAGGCTTTTATGATCTGTATAGATCTCCACTTTCTCCCCATACAGGTAGTGTCTCCAGATCTTCAACGCAAAAACGACTGCTGCCAACTCCAAATCATGAGTAGGATAATTCCTCTCATATTCTTTGAGTTGTCGTGAGGCATAGGCTATGACTTTCCCATGTTGCATGAGAACACATCCTAACCCTTTGCCTGAAGCATCGCTGTAGATAACAAATCCATCCGAACCAGATGGTATTGTCAAAACAGGTGCCGAAATGAGTCTCCTCTTGAGTTCTTGGAAACTCTTCTCGCATTCCTCACTCCATACGAATTTTGTATCTTTCCGAGTCAGCTGAGTTAACGGAGTAGCGATTCGAGAAAATCCTTCCACAAATCTCCGATAATAACCAGCTAAGCCCAGAAAGCTACGTACTTCGGTTACCGACTTCGGTTGCTCCCAACTTTGTATGGCTTCAATCTTCGCCGGGTCGACAGATACTCCATGTTTTGACACCACGTGCCCAAGGAATGCTACTTCCTCAAGCCAGAACTCGCATTTCTTCAGTTTGGCATATAGCTTGTTTTCACGAAGCCTTTGCAGTACCAGCTTCAAATGGCGCTCATGATCTTCACGGCTTTTGGAATAGATGAGGATGTCATCAATAAAGACAACAACGAACTGATCCAAATATTCTTTGAATACACGGTTCATCATATCCATGAAGGCAGCAGGAGCATTAGTCAATCCAAAAGACATTACTAAGAATTCATAATGCCCGTACCGAGTTCTGAAGGCAGTCTTTGGAATATCCTCAGTTTTAATCTTCAGCTGATGATATCCAGAACGAAGATCGATCTTTGAAAAGAATTGTGCTCCTTGCAACTGGTCAAACAGGTCATCAATGCGAGGTAGCGGATACCTATTCTTGATGGTGACATGGTTCAATTCTCGATAGTCAATACAAAGTCGCATACTCCCGTCTTTCTTCTTTACGAATAAAACAGGAGCACCCCAAGGAGACGTACTAGGACGAATAAAACCGATGTCCAACAACTCCTGTAGTTGGACTTTTAACTCCTGAAGTTCAATAGGAGCCATTCGATATGGGGTTTTAGAAATGGGCTTTGTACCGGGTTCAAGGTCAATAAAGAATTCAATTTCTCGTTCCGGGGGTAGACCGGGAAGTTCTTCAGGAAATACATCGGAAAATTCTCTAACAATAGAAATATTATTCAAATCTGACTTGTCTTTGTTCAAATCCATAACATGGGCTAAGAAAGCTTGACATCCGTTTTTCAATAAACGAATAGCTTTGTGGCTTGATATGACAGTGACTGATTTTAGTGGTTTAGTAGTTTGAATTCGTATGACAGGTTGGTTAGGAATATGAAAACTAACAACCTTACGAAAACAATCAATTTTAGCATGATGAGTGGTTAACCAATCAATTCCTAAAATCACATCAAAAGCAAGTATCTTTAAAGAGATAAGATCAACAGGTAATGTGATAGTGCCAACTTGGATCATGCAAGATTTATAAACTGTAGATGTAACGAAGGTTTCACCCAACGGAGTTTCAACAGATAAGTTAAAGTCCAATTTCTCCGGAGTCAAGTTTAAACGTTGAGCACAAGCAGGAGAGATAAAAGAATGGGTAGAACCGGTATCTAGTAAAGTATAAACTTCGCAAGAATTCAAGATTAGCTTACCCGTGATCACCTCGTTCGGGTTTCTCACGTTTTGGCCAGTTACGACAAACGCTCTTCCAGGAACCGCTGATTTCGCCTTATCCGGGACAGCCCTTGGAATCACCACTCCCGCTGAACTTGGTTTCGCTATAGTACAATCTCGAGCGATGTGGCCTTCCTTCCCACAGTTGTAACACACCTTGGATTGTTGTGGACAGTTTGGGCTGATATGTCCCTCTTTCCCGCATTTGTAACATCTAACTGGCGGTCGTTCTCCTCCCCTAAAATTTGTTGTTGGTGCTGGTGCTGATGTCTTCCCGTCATTGTTGAATCTCCTCTTTCTGAAATTTCCACTTGACTCACCTCTCCTATTATCATGGCCACGATGACCACCGAGTGGTTACCGCCTTTGTTCGTATTTTTCCCTCCTCGTTGGTTATCATCGCTCTGATGATTGCTGTCACCGGTATGACCCTGGTTGTGGTCCCTCGGTTGAGTATACTCATTATCTCTCTCTAATAATTGGGCCCTGTTGACAACGTCTGAATACAGAGAAAATTTATGAGAGATAAGGTATTGACGAATCTCAGGTTTTAAACCTCTCAGAAACATCCGCGTCATTCGTTCCTCATTTTCGACCAAATGAGGTGCAAACCTGGATAACTCTGCAAACTTCGCCTCGTACTGGGACACCGTCATGTTGTTTTGTTCCAGTCTAATAAACTCAACCTCCTTCATATGACGAATACTTTCAGGAAAGTACTTGTCATTGAACAGTTTTTGAAATGTTTCCCAGGACATGTTGAGTGCGTCAGGCTGGGTACGCTTCACAGACTCCCACCAGTAGTCTGCCTCACCGCGGAACATAAATGTGGCGAATGGAACCTTCTGTTCCTCCGTGCATCCCAAGACATCAAATATCTTGGTAATTTGCTTGACCCACGTTTCCGCCATGATCGGATCCGGCTTTCCCTTAAATTCTGGTGGTCCCAATTCTTTGAACTGCTTAGCTGTGACAAACCGCGCGTTGTTATCATTTCCACCCGTATTCTGCACACGAGTCTCCCTCGTCTGATTTTGCATGAACTGCAAAAAGCTCCTAAACATTCCATCATTCATCGTTTGCTCGGTAACGTTGTTTACAGGAGGAATATTGCCTTCCTGTTGCACGTTCCCCTGGGTAGTGATCAAAGGTGTCTCCACGGTCTGATTTACTCCATTATTAACGTTCTCAGCTGCCATTCTTAAATACTGCCATAAAACAAGGGTTAATAGTCATGTCATATATTATCCCTATACTCTGACCGACCAAATAAACACCAAATAAACTTAGTCAGGTCATACTAGCGAAGGAATTCCCCGTCTCTCCCCTCCTAGTTCTTGTCTCACATCTCAGCCAGGGATCATATCCCTAAGCTCTGATACCAACTGTGACGCCCCCAAAATAGGTATACAACACCCATTCTGAGTCGCCAAATACATGGTACAGAAAAAACTACAACTTCAATAATACAATTGTCGTGCAAAATACGACAACACATACTGTGAGTTTAAATACAAATATTGTCTTCTAGACAATATCCACACTCAAATAAATCCTCATTACAATTATTCAAACACTATTTTACAGAAATAGTGAGGACTGCTAATACATCTTTCTAGAACCATCACTCCATACCCCGACTAGATCCTGCTATGTTCTCACCTCCTGAGAAGAAAAATGGAACAAAAAGGAAAAGGGTGAGCTCAACTAGCCCAGTAAAGAATATTATGACTAAGATAATATACAACAAATTATCGTTAGTCTTCAACAGGGAAAAATCTGATAAAATATAATCGACAACAAGTTTTAGATCAACAACTGCAGCGGAAACAGCAAACCATTAGAAGAGTCAAGTAGAGAAAGAATTCTACTATCTTCTAAGATTTAAAAGTCCATCATCAATATTTTATCCCTGTAACATCAATTAATAATCATCTTTAACCAAATATTCATCTTTGCACTACAGGCCAAAGATATTCATTTGTATCATCAGTCGGTCATGTTCATCTCAACACCTGTTCATCTTTGCACTACAGGCCAAAGATATTCATCAAGTAATTATACATCTTTGCACTACAGGCCAAAGATATTCAGTAATATCATCATTTAGGACTGAGGATGATGAAAAATATCTTAAAGAGAACGAATCCAATGAGACAGAAGGACAAATAGTAGGGATTCGTATAACAGTTTATCCAAGATCAATAATACTTCATAATAATCAATTGTGAAGCAGAATTCAAAAATAAAGATCAAAACATGGATACAATCAAAGATAGTAACCATAATAGACATCTTGGACAAAAAGGAAAAATTTTATTTTTCGGTGAATAGTGCCGTATTCGTGAATAGTGCCGTATACGTGAATAGTGCCGTATACGTGAATAGTAACCCCCGACACAAAAAGTTCCAAATTTGATAAAAACTCATATCAATATTTCAGCATAATGATATTGAAGAAAATAATATCATTAAGAAGAAAATAATATCCCTTACCTCAAAATATCAGTACTTCTGGTCGGAATACCGGTATAAGGCTGAAAGAAACTTGCTCTGATGAATAGAAACTCTCAAAGTATCTAAATACTCACAAAATACACTCAATAATCTAGAGAGAGAAAGAGAGAAAACTTGTTTCTGGTGTAATTTTCAATTCTAACTTAGCCCTCTATTTATAGGAAAATTTTGGTAGGTTTGACCTGCAACCTGATGGCTTTACCTGCTACTATTCCCACCTACCACATTTGAAATATAATTCAGCACATTTCTTCACCAACCACAAGTGGGGCCCACCAATTCTAGAATTTTCCATCAAAATGATAAACTCCGAAAATTCAACAATTTCTGAACCAGTCATCTTGTAAAATTCATAATAAATCATACGTTCATTTTTAACGGTTCAAAATTTGTGGACATATACTCAACTTATATATGTATAACATATCCAAAAATTACCACGATCCAACGGTCGGATTAAAAATTATAACCCCCGCAAAATATCTCAAAAACCCTGATTTTTAATACCTCCATTCCGACAAAAATATGGATAAAAACCTCAACATTAACTCCTTCATTTTTAACCAAAAAATATATCCCTCATTTATATCCACATAAAATAAATATTTCCTTATCATATGAATCAATAATTAATTATTCACAAATAATATTACAGAATCACATTTATGACAACCAGGCCGTTCCCAGGAAAGAGGGGGCTTTCCAATAAGGATTTCTCCTTACTGGCGCGCAATTAGATGACCAAACCTCTCCTTAGACAGAACTTTCTAGACATTGCCAATAATGTTATCTAATAATATTATTCAAATAATATGAATTATTGATCTGATAAATGAAAATACTGTGCAGCACAATTATTGAAACAACAATAATATAAAATATCAATGCAGCAATTATTGAATCAATAAAATAAAATATTGAACAGTAATCACTGTAACAATTATTGAGTAGTGCCTTCTTACGTACGAATCAATAATTCAATATACTGTGCAATCCGTGTGCTACTATGCATCCACGCGTTATTACTGTATTTTTAACCACCGGGTATTTAAACAGTGTTAACGGTAACAACTACGCCATTATTAATAAACAACTTATACTTGTCGTTTTCTTCATCCAATCGCTTTCCGTTATGGGGCCCACACAAGGCTGCGTCGTCGTACGAATATTCCCCGACAGCAAGAATATTCCACGACCAACCGAATATTCACCGACCAAAAATAAATATTTTATAACCACTTGCTTATTTTGCAAAATTTGCACATTTCACCCATAACCAAAGTATTATATCAAATTAACCCCCTTATTATTCACAATAATATTTAGAGAAAATTTGATTTTATTCATTAATAAGTTGGGGTCTTACACGGACCTGGTTCCATTATTTATTATTCTGTCGGAATATCCTGTCTGTGCGTTCACACCGGACCTAGTTCCATTATTTATGATTCTGTTGGAATAACCTGTTTGTGCGGTATATCGCATGCACGGTGATTTCTTTTGCTATTCCATTCTTTATTATACTCAGTTGGTTAAGTTTTGACTTCTATACTCCATGAAATTTGTGGAATATCCTTGACATTTGCGCTTCATCTAGTATCTATTCATGAAAATATTCTCCTGATCATTCTTGAATTTTACTCCACAAAGTAGTATCATGTTGACAATTTGGACGTTGTTAATTCCTGGATAAATTAATTATTGAACTTGTTTTATTGAATTCTTATATCATTGTCATCATCCTCATGTTTATGTTCTGTTGAAAGTCATCTGTGACCTGTAGTGCATAGATGGACTTGGTATGATTATGACCATGGATTATTCGGTGTAATCATGACCATAATGTTACGAATGATGTGGTAAAAGTCCTCATTGGCCCGTAGTGCATTGATGGACAGTTGTTGGCATGATCATGACCATTAATGAATATACGAATATCCTTGGCCGTAGTGCAGGGGTGATTCGATGATGTGGATTATTTTATTAAGCTGAGTCTCAGCGATCACAGTGTTGGAAAATCTTTTAAATCATAAAAGATAGTAGAGTTTATTTTTTACTTGACTCTCTTAATGGATTGCTTGTTCCGCTACAGTTAAACTTGATGTCTATTATATTTTGTCAGTTTAACATTGTTGAAGGCTAATGATAATTTATTCTGCATTATCTTAGTCATAATATTTCTTACTGGGCTAGTTGAGCTCATCCTTTCTTTCACTGTTCTCTTCAGGAAATGAGAACGTAGCTGGGGCAAGTCGGGAAACGGAGTGATGGTCCGAATGATAGTATTAGTTAGTAGTCCTCACTATTCTATGTAATGGTGTGTTAATAAATGTAATGAGGACTCCTTTTGAGTATGAATACTCTCTAGAAGATAATATTTGTATTCAAACTCACAGTTTATGTTTTGTCGTATTGTACACGACAGTTGTATTAGTAAGTTGTATTTGTATTCTGTACTATGTATCTGACGACCCAAGATGGGTGATGTACACCTAATTTTGGGGGCGTCACATTTAATATTTAATTATTTATTTAGCAAATAATTAACTAAACCACATCAACTCAAATTGAACAATTATTTATTCAACCATAAACATATCCATTAAATACTTATATAAATCAATAAATATTTAATATTACACTTTAAAATTCTGGAATGTTACAGGGAAGAACATTTATCATTGGTGAAATTTTCTTACAATAATAGTTACCACGCGAGCATCGGCATGCCACCTTACGAGGCATTATACGGCAGAAAGTGCAGAACTCCACTATGTTGGGATGAAGTAGGTGAACACCAATTGTTAAGACCAGAACTGGTACAACAAACTACTGAGGTTGTCAAACTCATCAGGATAAGATTGGTAGCAGCCCAAGACAGACAGAAAAGTATGCCGATCAACACAGGTAAAATCGCAAATTTGATGTAGAAACTTTCGTTTTCCTAAAAGTTTCTCCTTGGAAGGGGAAAATTCATTTTGGAAAGAAAGGAAAGCTCAGCCTAAGATTTATTGGACCGTTTGAGATACAACGAAGAGTGGGGGAAGTGGCTTATGAGGTAGCTCTACCTCCAGAGTTGGAAAACATTCATAATGTTTTTCACATTTCGGTGTTACGACCGTATAAACCCGATTACAAACATGTGATCGAATATGAACCGTTGCAGTTCAGTAAAGATTTGTCTTATGAAGAAATTCCTATCCAGATAGTCGACAGAAAAGAATAAGTGCTCAGAAATAAAGTGATACCTTCTGTGAAGGTGTTATGGAGGAACCACAATGTCGAAGAGGCTACGTGAGAACTTGAAGCTGAAATGATGAAGAATTACCCTGAGTTATTTTGTTAATCTATGTCTTCAATTCTAAGGACAGAATCTTTGTAAGTAAGGAAGAATGTGACGATTTGATTGTTTGAATTGTGATTCAGAGGACAGAATCCTTGTAAGGAGGGAATGATGTAACATTCTAGAATTTTAATTGTAATATTAAATATTTATTAAATTATATATAAATATTTAATGGATGTGTTTATCGTTGAATAAATATTTCTTTAATTGATTTAATTTTAATTGGTTAATTATTTGTTAAATAAATAATTAATGAATTAAGGAAATTATTATTATATTGATATTTCAATTTGAAGGTTAATTATTTGTATCGAGTTATGTGATTAAATGATTTATTTAATTAATTGTTATTTGAATTAATTAAATTAAATATGAAAGCTTGATTAAATAAAGTGTGACAAATAACTATATTATAAGGAGTTATTAAAATAAATTAAATTAGTTTTAATTTAGTTTTATCCAAACAAGGTTCGAGGATATTAAGTGTTTAATTTTTAAATGATTTTTTTTGCCAAATAAGGCCCTATGACTTTTGAAATTCTTTTAATTTTGAATTATATAAATAAAATATATTTAAAATAATAAATATAATATATTTATAATATATACGCTTCTTTTAGTAACTGATGATAGTTATTAGGATTATTAAGGTTATCAGTTTTTTTTAGTTTACGCTTAAGTTAGTCTATATTGGCCACACTAAGAAGAGAGAAGAGAAGAGTCTGAGAATTGATAGAGCTTGACAGAGTGGAACTTGAGGGAGATTGAGAGGAAGCTTAAGGATTTCAAAGTTAATTCAATGGTGTTTGCAAGGAATTATCACGCTAATTGAAGGTATTTTTCCTAATTATATATGAATATGCACATATGAGTTTTTACAGCATAAACCCTCTAAGTCCGTGAATTCAATTTGCAGAATTGTTGATATGTATAACTGTTAATTGTGCTTATATTGTTAGGTTTGTAATATTCATGAACACAATCAAATTGCACAAAGTAAGCAGAAACGTGGAAAATCAGAGTTTTAAAATTTTACAAACCATATACCCGGATCATCCTTTATGCACAATTATTAATTAAACGAAAAGGCAAAGAATAAAATCATACCCTTGAAGATTCGAGCTTCCTCATGTACAAGTTCACCTCCAAATCCTTTCGTGTTCAACTTGAATCTACCGGGTTGGGTTCCTTCCTTTGATCAACGTTAGCCACCTAAGAGTTTGGCCTTTAGAGGTGATCCACCAAGAAAGAATAAAGATTAAAGAAGATGGGTGTTTGGCAAAACCCTAGTTTTTCTATCTCTCATAGAAAAGGAGCGTATTCTCCAACAATTGGAATTATGTGTGTTGTCAAAAAATCAACAACAACACTATCACTCATAATAAGACTCCTCTTATTTATAGATGTGGGCAACCCTCCTTAACAATTAAGGAATTGGGTTTTATTTTAATTAATTAAATCCTTTAATTAATTAGGCTCCCAATCTTATTAGGAATAATTAATTAAACTCTTTTAATTAATTATCCTCCTAATCTTATTAGGATATATGAGAGTACTTTTATTAATTAATTTTCAAACTCCTTTAGGAATTAAATAATAATAATAGTAATAATAATAATAACACTCCTCTTATTAATTTATATTTAATATTTCTAAAATATTAAATAATAAATATTAAGTTATTTAATTTATTCTATACCATAGATTAAATTAAATATACTTAACTTATTATTACGATTATGCCATTAACTTCTTAAATAATTATTCTTCCTTTTATGGTGTGACCCTTTAGGTTCTCCATATTAAACCGGTTGTGAATAAATTAATTAGAACAATTCTAATCTTATTTAAATAAATAAGTTAAACTATTAATTTATTTAAATAAATAATATTTATTCTACAATAGGGATAAGCCTCCCTAGCGATTAACGACTTTCCAGACAATATAGATTTCAACATTAATCATAAAATAACCTTTGAGTAAATAGTTACGTACAATTCAATCCTTCCACCATACAATGTCCCAATTAAATATAAGACGGGAAACTACTGTCAAATATTATTTTATTTAATTATATGTATTTCGACTCTTAAAGGCATAACTCCAAATAATACAAATTAGAAACTCCTATCTAATTTCATTCTGCCTTGGCCAAGGACTACTGGGTTGTCATTTATCGAATCACATAGGACATTTCTCTTCTTTTACTTGAAGTGATAGATTCTTTATTGATCATACATTATCTCTATGTACAACTTATTATACCCAAGTATACCTTTTGATATATCCAAAGGGTCTTAAGGAATAAGTCAAAGTATAACTTATCATACACAAGATACTATGATAATCTTAAATTCAAGGATCACTTGTACTACTATCACTACAGGAATTCCTATTGACTGGCAAGTAAAACTCCATTAGGTATTCCTTAGCGAGCCACGTTCAGTGAACTTATTCTCTAATAAGCACCTACATACTTGATTTAGTGTCTCCACACAAATGATCATGAGATCAATCATCCTCGTCCAATGAGCAAGCAACGTATGTACCAATCTATCGGATTCACTAATCTCTAATTTAGTAATCCAATGATTGGGAACTATTTTAGTTTTAAGCTTTCTAAGAATTTAGATCTCATTAGAATGATCATCATCATTATTCTAAAAGCATTGCTTAAAACTATGAGTTTATCACATATTATGAAACAACATCATGTAGATAATTAAAAGCCTTTAATAAATTAATACTTTTTATTAATAAATAAATAAGATTATTACAAAGTATATGCTTTATCATCAAACATGATTGGCTTGTGTGCATAATACTTTTAATCTCCCACTTTCACTAAAGCCAATCTCCATGGTATCTCATACCCTTCTTCTCTAAGTGACGATTATCTTGCTGTTGGATAAGCTTTAAGTAATGGGTATGTAATGTTGTTCTTAAGAGTTCACTATCTCTATAGTGATTTTCCATCTTTCAATGATTCCCATAATCAAATGAAAGTGCCACAACACATGTTTAGATCCAAGATGAGACTTAGAAACTATTCTTAGTTCTATAATAAACTTTTCATCAAACAATCAACTTGTAGCTTCATTTATAGCTATATACTTTGTCTTTATCACTAAACCAGCAACTCTTTGCTGTTTAAAACCTTTCCAATTCACTGCACCACCGTTCAAGGTAACGCTTTACCTTAAAATGGATTTTTTATCGTCTTAGTCTGTCTGAAAAACTTGAGTCTGTTAAGCCCTCTAGTTTTAATTTAAACCCACCATGAATATGATCACATCTTTAGTGTCGGTTAAGTACTTTAAGATGTTTTTCACTGACTCATAGTGAACTTCTCCAGAATATGGCTGATCAACATCAGGTCTCGTATATTTCATTGCATACATAATAATTACTCTTGCGATCTCTCTTTTACGAGTCTATGGGGACTATTAAGAGAGATACACTCCATGGCTCATCAACATGAGACATCTCTTGGAGTTTTCCATGCTAAACGACTTTAGCATCAAATGAATATACATTCCTTGGGATATGTCGAGCATCCTCTCAAATCTATCTGTATAGATTTGTATCCCAATTAAGATACTCTTTCCAAATCATTCATGGAGGAATGTTTAGACAACTTTATCTTAATTGATTGTAGCATTAGTATGTCATTCCTTATCTATAGTATATCAACATATAATATTAGGAATGTCACGTCGCTCCCACTAACCTTATTGTACACACTATAACTTTTACCTCATCGTATGTAACTAGATCATCATCTTCTATGATGTGTACCTCATCATCATCATCTATGATTAATCCATACCTCCTAGGTATCTTTGGTACTATTTCATATTTACGATTCGGTTGTGGTACAATAGGTCTATCTACAGGTTTCTCTTATTTGACTTATAGTGTTTTATGATTCTTGAACTCTTCAAGATCTATTGTCCTCCCACTAGTACCTTTAATGATAAACACTTTTATCTTAGAAGGTAACGTATTTCGTAACGAACACTTTTTGCTAAGTAGGATTATAGAACATATACCATAAACTTACTTTAGGATGTCCCACAAATCGACACTTGTCAAATCTTGTCCCAAGCTTATCCTTTGAAACCTTTTCACATAATTTGGACAACCCCTTATCTTAACATACTTAAGATTAGGAATCCTCCCTGTCTATAACTTTTATATAGTCTTGGGGTCAGATTTTGAGGTTACCTTTTTCATAGATATGCAGCCATTTCTAGGGCATGACCCTAGAGGGATACTGGAATGTCGATAAAATCATTATGGACCGCACCATGTCCAACAAGATATGATTTTTCCTTTCAGATACATCAATCAATTATTGCGTATCAGGAGGCGTCCATTGTGAGAAAATCATTTGAGATGATCTAGAAACTCATTGCACAAGTATTCCTTCCTTGATCCGATCAAAGAATCCTAATACTTTGCCAATTTGTTTTATTTCTGAATTCTTTGAACCTTTCAAATAATTCACAATTGTACTTCAGGAAATACACATATTCAACCTTTTGAACGATCATCTCCTTTTCTTATACTAGTTTGTTCAATTTGTAAAATAATTTTTACGCAAGTCAAGTACACAAAATCCATTAAGTAGTATTTCAGTTCTATACAAAACATTATTATTATTATAAATAGAACAACAATTGTTCTTAAATATAATACCAAAGATTTCATTGTCCAACAATAAAATGGAAATAATGTTTCCAACGAGAACTGGAATACAATAACAACTTATTGACTTAATAGACTTTCCCGTAAGCTGTGCTAAACTATAAGTTCCTATAGCTGATGCAGCAACCTTTTCTTCATTTTCACACATAGGATTACTTATCTCTTGTTTAGCTTTCTACTTCTACTTGATCCCTTCATAAATCTATATTAATGATAACCAAAGTCGGTATCCAATACCCAAGTAAACCTTGACTTAAATTTTTTTTTATTTTAAATCATGAACAAATTTATATTTGTAACCGAAACTTCACTAAACTTCTTCTGGTTAGCCTCTACAAGATGCTTCTTGCAGTTTCTTTCAAGTGTCCATGCTTATTGCAGTGGAAGCAAACTCCTTTGCTATCCGTATCAGTTTTGTTCTTATTATCCTTTCTTTTTACCTTTCTATTTATCTTCTTTGAATCGTTCTTCTTTTCAGAAGATCCTTTGACCCCTACCAGTAAGACTTGGTCTTTCTTGGTTGGAAAGTGACTCTCAATATTTTCAACATGTTAAGCAAATCAGCGAAGTTGATATCTAACTTGTTCATATAAAAAATTCACAACAACTGTGAAAGGAGTCCGGGAGTGAGTGCAAGATCAAATCTTGGCTCAACTCTCTATCCATGACAAAATCTGTTATCCTAATTGTTCAATCAAATTGATCATGTTTAGGACATGTGTCTGTACTGTAGTGTCGTTGGTCATTCTAGATCGGAAGAGTTTCTTAGATATCTGATATCTATTAGTCCTACTTTCCTCACCATCAACAACTTGATGTGCAGGAATATATTAAGAGCATCCATAGTTTCATGCTGACGCTAAAGTTCGTTACTCATGGAAACGAGCATGATGCACTGAGCCAACTGTGCATCATCTTGCCACTTTTTAAAAGTAGCAATCTCTTCCTCAGAGGCATTGTCTGCAACCATTGCAGGGATAGGCATATTAAGGACATAAGATAGCTTTTTAGCCGTGAGAACTTTTCTCAAATTCCTTAACCAAACCGTTTAATTCGGTCTGATTAATTTAGCATCTAATATGCTACGCAGTGATAGTAATTTAGACATTGTAAAATTCTGTAAATGAATTTATATTTAACAACATTTTAGCATACATTCTTTTATTAATTACCAAAATAAATTAGGTCTTGTTTTAAATTGGTATCTCCCACTATTTTCTTCAAACTATATTACCCTTACTTATATAGTTCGGCAAAATCTAATTAAAGATTTGCTAATGAGAATAAGGATCCCATTTCAAATGTATATAGCCTTGTGGTGACACAACAAACTATATATAAATAAATAGGTAGACAACTCTTGTCAATTACATCAACTATGCAACTCCTTGTATTTTACCTCTTAGATCATAATGGTCAAGCGTGTGCACATCCGAACTAAAATGATTTAAGTTAAGTCCAACCTAGCACTCCATATATTCAAAAAAGAAAAATATTATCCTTGTGGTGACACAACAAAATAATATTGTTCAATTTTCTTTATAAGCATCTAATGTGATAAATTAAAATCTTAAATACTTAATACTTGCCTTGTGGTGACACAACAAACTCATATTAAATATTTAATACTATATTATATTTATCATGCTAGAAGGCGACGTTCGATATTCCAAATATCTTTGAACGCTTAGGACTTAATATAAAAAATTTGAGGGGTTTGTTATTAATTTGTCTCATCTTGTTTAGCGCGCATGCACACACACACACACACACACACACACACACACACACACACACAATATATATATATATATATATATATAGTATAAGTATGCACATATAGAATACTATATTCTACCCAGATTGATTATGGACTTTTATTCTAGTTTAGTTCACTAGAGCCACCAAGTGAACCAAAAAGTCAAACCCTAGGAGTGCAAGAATTAATATTTAAATATAACTATTACATTTAACTTGGGCTCCATTGCAAATGGGTCTTCAAGCTCTCCTTGCCCTTTGATCTCTAATTTTTCAAAATTAATTCTAACTATTCCTATTACAAAACTATTTAATATAAATAGAAACCTTGATCAGCAGTCAAGAGAAAGTACAAAGGAGGGAGATAGAATTTACATTAAGAAAATTTAAAGAAGACGATGTACGCAGACCCCATTTAATAAAACACATACATTCATGCATCCAACTAAAATAATATTCAATCACATTGGTCAATAGTCCATAATCAATCCTATTTATTATCATACACATCACAATATGCATCAATAAATAACATTCATCTCATGAATAATAAACATTCAATATATATATTGATATCATTTAATGGACAAATTTTGTTAGCATAAAATCTAATTTTGAATCAAAATAAACTCTTTTATTTTAATCCAAATTTAAATCAAAATAACCTTTTTTATTTTAATTTATCCAATTTTGAATAAAATAAACTATTTTATTTTAATCAAAATTATTAATCAAAATAAACTCCTTTATTTTAATTAATTATGAAATCCAATTCCAAGTAAAAAAAACTTTTATTTAAGGAAACATGGATTCCCTTTCCTATTCATAAATAAACTCCTTTATTTTGAATAATATGAAATCTTATTCCATATCTAAATAAACTCTTTTATTTAAGGAAATTAGGATTCTCTTTCCTATTTACAAATAAACTCTTTATTTTGAATAATATAAAATCTTATTTCATATCTAAATAAACTCCTTTATTTAAGGAAACATAGAATCCAATTTCAACTCTAATTAGTTATCATGGAATCCAATTCTAACTCTAATTAGTTAGCATAAAATCTAATTTTAAAATTAAATTAAAATTTTTATTTTAGGTTTAAAATAAACTTTTTATTTTAAGATTAAAATAATTTTTTTTATTTTAATTATAAAATTAGTAAGAATAATATATATATATATATATATATATATATATATATATATATATATATATATGTGTGTGTGTGTGTGTGTGTGTGTGTGTGTGTGTGTGTGTGTGTGTGTGTGTGTATTCTAACTGTTTCGGAAAAAGGAAGCTTATATATAAAAAATATATGCAGAAGTATAATAAGGAGCAAAGAATCATGATTACCCTTGCTTATGTACAAGTTAGGATTACCTTATGAAAAACGTGATTGCGAAGCCTTGAAAAGTTTAACGAATTAATTTCGTTCGTTTTTTTTTTTAAATTTTATACAATAAAATTATGCCCAATTAAATTATTCTAAACACATATCAATATACATATCAAATTAAAATAATTAATAATTCGCATAAAGGTTTAGCTCTGATACAACTGTTAGGTTTGTAATATTCATGAACGCAATCAAATCGCACAAAGTAAGCAAAAACGTGGAAAATCAGAGTTTTAAAATTTTACAAACCATATACCCGGATCATCCTTTATGTACAATTATTAATTAAACGAAAAGACAAAGAATAAAATCATAGCCTTGAAGATTCGAGCTTCCTCATGTACAAGTTCACCTCCAAATCCTTTCGCGTTCAACTTGAATCCACCGGGTTGGGTTCCTTCCTTTGATCAACGTTAGCCACCTAAGTGTTTTGCCTCTAGAGGTGATCTACTAAGAAAGAATAAAGATTCAAGAAGATGGGTTTTTGGTAAAATCCTAGTTTTTCTATCTCTCATAGAAAAGGAGTGTACTCTCCAACAATTGGAATTACGTCTGTTGTCAAAAAATTAACAACAACACTATCACCCATAATAAGACTCCTCTTATTTATAGATGTGGGCAACCCTCCTTAACAATTAAGGAATTAGGTTTTATTTTAAATAATTAAATCCTTTAATTAATTAGGCTCCCAATCTTATTAGGAATAATTAATTAAACTCTTTTAATTAATTAGCCTCCTAATCTTATTAGGATATATGAGAGTACTTTTATTAATTAATTTCTAAACTCCTGTAGGAATTAAATAATAATAATAGTAATAATAATAATAAGACTCCTCTTATTAATTTATATTTAATATTTCTAAAATATTAAATAATAAATATTAAGCTATATAATTTATTCTATCACCATAGATTAAATTAAATATACTTAACTTATTATTACGATTATGCCATTAACTTCTTAAATAATTATTCTTACTTTTATGGTGTGACCCTTTAGATTCTCCGTATTAAACCGGTTGTGAATAAATTAATTAGAATAATTCTAATCTTATTTAAATAAATAAATTAAACTATTAATTTATTTAAATAAATAATATTTATTCTACAATAGGGATAAGCCTCCCTAGCGATTAACGACTTTCTAGATAATATAGATTTCAACATTAATCATAAAAGAAACATTTGAGTAAATAGTTACCGTACAATTCAATCCTTCCACCATAAAATGTCCCAATTAAATATAAGACATGAAATTACTGTTCAAGTCTTATTTTATTTAATTATATGTATTTCGACTCTTAAATGCACAACTCCAAATAATACAAATTAGAAACTCCTTTCTAATTTCATTCTGCCTTGGCCAAGGACTACTGGGTTGTCATTTATCGAATCACATAGGACATTTCTCTTCTTTTACTAGAAGTGGTAGATTCTTTATTGATCATACATTATCTCCATGTGCAACTTATTATACCCAAGCATACCCTTTGATACCCTAAGGGTCTTAAGGAATAAGTCAAAGTATAACTCATCATACATAAGATACTATGATGATCTCAAGTCCAAGGATCACTTGTACTACTATCACTACAGGAATTCCTATTGACAGACAAGTAAAACTCCATTAGGTATTCCTTAGCGAGCCACGTTTAGTGAACTTATTCTCTAATAAGCATCTACATACTTGATTTAGTGTCTCCACACAAATGATCATGAGATCAATCATCGTCATCCAATGAGCAAGTAACGTATGTACCAATCTATCCGGATTCACTAATCCCCAATTTAGTAATCCAATGATTGGGAACTATTTTAGTTTTAAGCTTTCTAAGAATTTAGATCTCATTAGAATGATCATCATCATTATTCTAAAAGCATTGCTTAAAACTATGGGTTTATCACATATTATGAAACAGCATCATGTAGATAATTAAAAGCCTTTAATAAATTAATATTTTTTTATTAATAAATGAATAAGATTATTACAAAGTATATGCTTTATCATCAAACATGATTGGCTTATGTGCATAATACTTTCATATATGTGATATATTACTAGAGTTTATGTTTAAACAAGAATTACATGCTAATTTCGGTTAAACAGTAGGAAAAATTAACGATAGTGTATGTCTTATGCATATTTTTTCATATGGCTTATGTAAGTACCAAAATTAGTGATTAATTTGTATGCTAAATTATAAATTGAAGCTTGTATATGCTAGTTCGTTAAGAAACGAGCATAACGTAATTTGAATGAAGTGATTTAGCCAAGTATTAAAATTAGGGGTGAGCATGGTGCGGTTTGAAGTCCAAACCGCACCCGAAACCACTTAGGTGCGGTTTGAAAAATTTAAAAACCACACCCAAAACCGTTTGTGATTGGTGCGGTACAGTTTTAAAGTGTGCGGTGCGATTTTAATTGGTGCGGTTTCGGTTCTAAAACCAATTGAAACAATAAAAAAGTCTAAGCCATCAATAAAATTTAACACAAAACTTACATCGAGCAATTAACTTAGTGACAAAGTCGGCAATGAGAATTATATCAAGCATGCTTTAAAACTAAAACATATTCTATATAAAACAACAGAGACCATATATTCGATACAAGCAAGAATGTTTATCTAATTCCCCAAAATTAAAAGTATATAATGGAGATATAATGAAATTCTATCTCATATATTACAGGGAGGACTTATAGAATATAATCCTAACTATACCTAATTTGAAAAATAATCTATTAGACTATTACTATTGTAGCATTGACATTAACCAATGCATCAAATACTCGAGCCCCTCAGCTATAAGCCCCTCCAATAACGCATCAAACAAATTCGAAATTCTAAAACCCAGCTTAATTTTTGACTTTATCTCTAACATCTTCTTTCAATTGGTGAAAAAATGACAATGCAGGACTGGAGTTTTCTCTGAGCGTGTTCAAGTGAAAAGTAACTTTAGAATTTACTAGAGATAATACATACATACACACACATGGTGCGGTTTCGGTTTTTTGCGTGCGATTTTGGCTAGTAACCAAATCGGAATCGTAAATTTGATTATTCAACCCACCTAAAATCGTCACATACGCCGGAACTATTGGTGTGATTTTAATTGGTGCGGTTCGTGCGGTTTTTGGTGCAGTTTCGGTTCTAATTTGGTTACTTGGTCAGCCCTAATTGAAATCACAGTGATGATTTTTGGGATGAAAATCAAAAAATTGAGTTTTATATGAAAAACATGGAATTTGAGAAATTAACCTAGCTTAAATTGTTGTTAAATGGTTTTAATTGGTGGAATATGTTCACAAATATGTTTGTGATAGTTCTATACCATTTTTACATGTTATTATTACTGTTTGGTAGGTGAAATTCGTGTTAGTTGGCTTAAGAAAACTGTCATAGCCATGTTCAGCAGAAACTGGAGTCTGTACGTAGCACGACCGCGCAGTCTCTTGGCGCGGGCGCGCTGCAATCCAGTATAAAACTGGCGCGGCCACGCCAATGCCCAGTTTTAGACAGTGAAGTCTGCTAATTCTGCAGACTTTGAACGTTCAATGTAACTTAGGTTAATGTTAGGTTAATGTGAGAATCATGTAACAACAAGGTTAAACAGAGTCATGTTAGGTGGATTGTAAATTCAAAGTTGTAAAAGTGATTAGTAAGTTATGAACGTGTTATGCGTAACTTAGTTTATACATTGAATGTTAGATAAGTGTTGTGATGTTAACACTTGGGAATTCTGAAATATATATGGTAGCATAAGACTTGTGCTAAAATAACAAGTTTAGCTAGTAATGCGTTTTATATTGAAAAGTGAATATTAGTATGTCTAATAGATGTTGTGGTTTTAATACTGTGTATAGGTGAACGTGAGTTTTAATATTTTAGCTTACACTCGATGCAAGTTTTCTAACTTTACACTTTCGTTGAGTTAGTTCTATTATTACATTGGTAACTTCATTCTTTTGATTGAGCAAGTTTCTAACTTCTCTTTTTACATTGAGTAAGTTTTCTAACCCTACATTTACATTGAACAAGTTTCTTACTTTAATTTTCATTAATCGAATTCTTGTATTCCTCATCATTATTTGAACAAGCTAGCTATGACTAAAACTTTATTTAAACAAGTTTTGAATTCAATATTTATTGATGTATTCTAACTTGTTTACTATTAAACAAGTTTCTTTATTGTCTTCATGTACGATGAATGCAATTTTCTTGAATTCTAATTTCTAATGTTGAATTATCTTAGTTCATTTACTTGACACAAGCCATTCTCATAATGAGCAAGCTTTAATTTCAGCTTGCTATTACTTGATGTATATTCAATAATTATGTTATTATTGATCAACTGTTGTGTTATCAAACACTATTGATTCAAATAGTCCTCTAGTTGATGTTCGTTAAACTTCAATTACCCTTGAAAAACTTATCCAAACCAAACTTTCTTTGGTGCGGACTTGTACTCTAAATACTGAGATGAACAACCCTATTATTAGGGGTTTTACACTTAGCGTTGAAATGTTTTTGCATAATACATTATACGAAGGATTGATCCCCCTAAGTACAGGGGGTCCTTATAGTCATATGACTATTAAAGTTAAAGTTGAAAGATTACTTTATAACCGTGGACATGGTTCATGGTCATTAGACCCTC